>JAAXCT010001499.1:0-164689 GCA_012490785.1 Eragrostis nindensis
TAAATCTCTTGTTGTCTTCCTCTAAAAGTGATGTATTTTCAGGAAAGGAAGGGCACTTATACCTCACTGATCTTATTTTTGGAGTTGGTCCAGTTGGCTTCATGTTGACATATTCATGCCTGGAAGTAGTAAACATGAGCAGTATCAGATAAGTGTACTCATCATACTCTGAAGGTGAATGAATGACAAAAAAGGAACACACTTAAGGTGCACGAGTTTGAGACATGCTAAGAGACCAAGTGATGTGTGACGATGCATAACAGGAAGGGAATTTATACAGTACTCAGCTGTTGATAGCTAACGACAAATGTCACACGCCAAGCTATAAAATTTATACTAAGCTAATGCTTTAGGAAAATGCCCATACAGATCATTACACCAGTAGCACATATCAACCACAGCTTAGAGATCTTAGCCTATTACGGAGATATACACCAGAGGAACTAATACAACATAGATGAACAATGACTTGGCAGATTTCAGATGAACACTATACTGGCCATGTGTCAATGAACGACAGCCTTGCAGTACTATCTACATTTTCCAAAGTACTACTATAGTTCACAGATCGAACAGTATGGAATTCAGAGGAAGAAATGGACCTGGTTGCTGCAACAGCCGCTGTCCGTGTTCTGCTAGTCCAATATAGGATCCCATCCTTGTCCTCAATATGGATCTCGAAACAATTGAAATATGCACTAAATTTTCAGTCAAAGTGTGCAGTAACAAACTTCAGTAATACAGTCAAGTAGCAGAGAAGATCGTCTCCCCATTAGAATATTCTATCAAATGTTCAAAAACAGACCTCATAAGAATATTCTATGCAAGGCTAAGTCATCGTTAGGCTGACTTCAACAACGATAGCTAAAGCCATTTTTGCCTCGAGTTCGCTACTGTGCATCGTAGAAATGTTCTCCAACAGGCGAGCCAAACGAGCAGCCATTTTTGCGTTTGAGGAGAGAGGCGAGCTAGATTTGGACGCCCTCTCTCCTCAACATGCATCCGCGCGAGCGACGGAGAGGAGACGCGTGGAGGAGAGAGGACACGGCGGGCGCGCGGCGTCGACGGCGGCGAGCGGAGGGGAGGGGCGGGTGAAGCAGTGGAGCTTCGGCGTCGAGCGCGGCGACGAGCAGTCGGGCGAGGAGGTCGGAGGAAGGAGGCATGCGCGGCGGCGACGTGCCTGGAGCGGCGGCGCGCTAGAGCAGAGGCGCGACGCGCGCTGGAGCAGAGCCGCGACGCGCGCGGGGCGAGCCGGTGCCGCTCTCAAGCAGTTTCTGCTTCACTCCTCCATGGTCGACCATCACCTGTCTCCCGGAGATCGATCGCCAGCGGCATGCCTTGCCAGATTGATGCCCGTAATAGGCAAAATGGATTCATTAGCAGGCGTATAGGCCACTTGTGTGATCAATTTGGTCCAATCCGTAGTTAGTTCTGCGAATTTTGCGGATTTGCGACTTGAGCTTGTAAAGGGGGAGAAAAGATTTTGAGGAACAACTGAAGAAGCATCAGCGGAACGCGGCGGCGCGGCGGGTCGTGCGGCGCGGCAGGCGCGCGGCGGGGGCGCGCGGCGCGCGGCGGGCGGCGGGGGCGCGCGGCGGGGGCGGCGGGCGCGCGGCGGGGGCGGCGGGCTCGCGGCGGGGGCGGCGCGCGGCGGTGCTCGCGGCGGCGGCGGCGCGCGGCTGGGGGCGGGCTCGCGGCGCCGGCGGGCGCGCGGCGCGCGCGGCGCGCGGCGCCGGCGGGGAAAGGAGATGCCTCTCCGGTATGGCTTCGCGTTGTTGGAGACAACGAAATATGGATTCCCTTTTCGTTACTGTAGACGCAATGCAAGTCTCGCTCTGCCTCTCCGATATGGAACACATTGTTGGAGTCAGTCTTAGTAGCTAAGTCGACTAAAATGCATCAGGTATCTACACATTTTTATCTAAACGAAGCAGCATATTACCCCTTATCGTTAGAACAGCTATAATTCTTCCATGCCTTAAGATAAAACAAAGAAGCCACCATCTTGACTGAATCAGGCAAAGCATCACTTAAACATGTATTCAGATCAGTGGGATGCAACCCGAATGAAACAAAGTGCTACTCAAAATATAGGTGCACGTGTCGTATGCATAGAGAACTGAATCTGAATATAATCCTAAACTCTTGTCAGTTACCGGGAATAGTAAACCTTGGTCAGTATTTCCCTTGCATACTTCTGGTATGCACACCTATAGCAGCTATGCACAGCACGCATATGCTGTATCAGGCAATGAACTAAGTCATATACCTTCCGTCTCCTAATCATTCAGTCTCTTCGAACTAAAAAAATATATATGTTTCATAATAAAAATAATCTATGCCATACATATGATTGGATAGCAAAATGGCAGTAACCGAACCATTTTCACACAAGACCAGCGATTCAACAGAGCAAACTCGGATGACAAATATTAAGCCATAGGAAATATTGAATAATAGGAGCGCCAGGCAGAGGCTGCACATGTTCTCTTGTCACTTCTAATAATAAAACCAACCACCACAAACATGCAGCAGTATGAATTTATTTCACCATGTTTGAAGTCATAATAAATAATTAAAAGGCGAAGAAGGAAAAATACAGCATACAGCAACTAATTGAATGGCTAACTGGGACAAACCTTGAGAGCGTTAATGTAATTATAGTTGGCAGCATTATGTAATAGGCAGGAGGCCTCCATCTGATGTGCCTGAAATAATACTCCTTGTCAGTTACAGACATTGTCTGGCAAAAATGACAGCACAACAGAGCTGGGATGAACTGAATCTCGTTATCAATACAGCATGAGAAACAGAAAAAAGATCAAAAATGCCTAAAAGGAAGAAGTTGTAGTGGAACAAATAATACCATGTGTGTGTCAATAAGCTTGGACATGGAAGAGCATCCAACATTACGCTGAACCTGCAACGTCCAGATGACCTCTAGATTCAAACATCAGAGAGTAGAATCAAAATGGTAAACTTTATAATTTAAATCATGTGCTTTTGTAGCCTTGAAATATCACAGGAAGCAACTCATCTGGAAATAATATAGAATCTAGATAAACAAATGAGTTCCTGTTATCATCTTTGGGGCAGTTCATCAGTGAAAGCAGGTAAGTCCATCTCTGTTTCCTAATCTCTACCTAACCCACAATCCCATTCCTCCCAACAACAATACTTCCCAGGCAGCTGCAATTCAATAATTAGCAGAACTCCAGGGCAGGTTTTGAGTAAAGCAGTAATTAAGCAAGAAGAAGCAGGGGATAAATTAAGCCAAAAAGAAAAGATTAATCAGAGAAGGGGACGGAAGATCTCACCGAGCCTGATGGGAGAGAGACGACACTGGATGGTTCCCAGGAAGAAGAGCGTCGCCGACGATGGAGGAGAAAGCCGCCATACCTCTGCATCACCTCTTCGCCGTCGGCCCCTCGCAGCGTTGCACCATGCCAATCGAAGACAGCGTAGTGGAGTCGGCGGCGACCCATGGTCTCGCGTGGGTGAGCCCTGCACCGCCCGATCTGGCGGCGCACAGGCCAACCTTGCCATGGGAGTCGACGTCGTCCGCTCCCCTGCCAGTCGCCGCCTCAGCGCGCGCTGGCACCCTCCTATCGAGGTCGTCGACGTCGTCTGCTGCAAGCGGCTGGGGCGGATACTCCCTCGAGGTCGTGGTCGCAGCCGCACAAGCCTTGGTTGGCCACTTGCCCACCTCTGCTCCAGGCCACCGCACTCCACTAGCCCGCGTCGGGGGGCAGCACGCCGGATCCGGAGGCAGCGGGCCTCCCTCCTCCGCTTCTACCGGCGGTGGAGAACGGGAGCCGCTGCTTCGGGGTTGCCATCGACGGCGAGGATTGGTGCGGAAGCTGACGAAGGCTAGGGTTGAAGCCGAAGAGGAGGGGGTGGAGGCGCTGTCGGCTGCCGGCAGTGCCGAGCGGAGGCCGCCATGCTTGCACCACGAACGCCGCAGCCCCGTAGCAGGAGACAGCCCGCCGCCGCAACCGCCGCCGGATCTGGGAGCGGAGAGGAGAGAGGGGAGGCGGGCTGCCCGGGGAGGCGAATGGATAAGGCTGAGACCAGAGGGCTCGGGAGAAAGGGTCCGGACACGTGCGCCATCAACGGAATCTCTATACTTAATAAATCAAAAGTGCTCGTTGGCGGCGCCAATCAAGCCGGGCCCCTTTCGATACCGCGCACGTTACGATACGCGCCCCTTTCGATACCGCGCACGTTACGATACCGCACCCCCTTCGATACCGCACACATTGCGATTACCGCGCCCCCCTCCGATACCGCGTCCCCTGCGATACCGCGACCCCGCATTCTTCTGAACGTCTGTTTTGCATCAGAGGAACCACGTTCGATTCGACGTTGGTATGCGCTCCGCGCTCCGCACCATCCGCACGTGTCTTCGCTCGCGCACTAAGGCGATCATCCACCTTTGGTTCTTCATCTGAGGACCCGTGTTCGTTTCGCGTTGGTATGCCATCCGCGCTCCTATCGTTTGCAACGGAACCTCACTCGCACACCCGGACGCACGTCTTTCGTTCGTTCATGATCTTACGGACCTCGTTCGATTCGTCGTTGGTATGAGAGTAGCGCCCCGTCGTCTGCATGCGAGACTAAACACGCGTGCGCACTCGGTTGGCATCCGCTTTTCGTTCCTCATCGGACTGTCCAGCTTCAATTCGTCGTTGGTATGCCAACTGCGCTACTGCGCAACCTCGCTCGCACACACGGACGCATCTCTTTCGTTCGTTCATGATCTTACGCGCTCTTATCGTTTGCACGGAACCTCGCTCGCACACCCGGACGCACATCTTTCGTCCGTTCATGATCTTACGGACCTCGTTCGATTCGTCGTCGGTATGCGAGTAGCGCCCCGTAGTCCGCATGCGAGACTGCTTACGCGTGCACACTCGGTTGGCATCCGCCTTTCATTCCTCATCGGACTGTCCATATTCAATTCGTCGTTGGTATGCCAACCGTGCTGCTACTACGCAACCTCGCTCGCACACACGCCTGCGATGCCGCGCCCCCTTCGATACCGCAGACGCCTGCGATGCCACGCCCCCCTTCGATACCGCGTACGCCCGCGATGCCGCGCCCCCCTTCGATACCGCGTACGCCCGCGATGCTGCGCCCCCCTTCGATACGCGTACGCCCGCGATGCCGCGCCCCCCTTCGATACCGCGTTCCTGATTTTCCAGCAATTTTTTTCTAAGAGCAAATTCCTTATTTAGCCCTAATAAAATCACTGGTTCCTTTCTTAGCCCGAATCAAGAAAAAGTTACCTCTATGGCTCAAATTGAAAATTTCATTCCTTATGTGGCCCTTCCGTGAGATCTGTTAGACTATGCCGTGAAATGCCTCTTCCCAGCAAGAATTGACAATAGTACCCTTCCCAGATAGACAGGAGCCACCGAGCCAGGCGAATCGTTCTGCCTCTCCCGAGCCAGAGCGGCGGCAACAGAATACGACAGAGGCGGCCGAACCCGAGCCGCCGGCGCCGGAGCAATGGAGGCGGACTGCCGCCGGCGCGCAGGACCTCCGGATCCGGGACCTGGAGGCGCACAAGCCGACGAGAGTGATGGAAGCCGAGCTGGGGCCACTGGGATCGAAGTTGCGGAGGCCGACGCCGTCCCTGGCGTCGGGGGCGCGGCCGGGCTCGGGTAGACCCCGCGCTCGCCTGCCGGGGTGGATGTCGTCCAAGGCGCGACCGGGATCGGGTCGGGCGCGGCCGGGGGCGTCGAGCGCAGCCGGGCTCGATCGAGTGGACGGACGCCGCGCTCGCCTGCTGGGACGCGCGCCGTCCAGGCGCGGCGGGGCTTGGGCCGGGCGCGGCCGGGATGGGCTCGGGCGCGGCCCCGCTGGCAAAAGTACTATTTGCAAACTAAAACTTTATCTTGAATGGGACATCATTGCTGCCATTTTTACTTCGTATCAATTCATTGATGCCATATGTGCTGAATTGTAGGTCAAGAAGTGGCTCAAATCAGCCCGATTCTACATCCACTGGAAAGGCTAAACAAATAGATGAACCTGCGAAGGGTAAGGCAAAAAGGCCAACCCGAAGAAGAAGAAGAAAGAGCTATGTCAAGAGCCTCCAAAACTCTTACTAGAGAGCCCCTCAATGTGCACAAGAAGCAAAATGAAGCCAGCTAGCCCTGCAATGTGTACAAGGAGCAAAAGAAGGCTTAGCCTCTGATTTCTCATTTAATGCTTCTCTTTGTTGCCTCCTATGTAATGGAGATCTATGTAATATTGTTAAATGGACATGGTGTATGTGACTGTATGTGACATGGTATATGCACTTGTGAACCTTTGATATGCATGTTCTCTTCTTTGGTCAAATTTGTGTCAAAATATATGAACTATTGCTTTCATTTTCAAATTTGTGTCAAAATGCTGCTGAAATAATACCGAAATTTTGAATAATTATGAAAGGAGTAATTTATGTTATTTTGGAATTTGGAAAAAAAAAAACTTTCAAAACTGAATTTTACACTTTAGTATGACCCAGGGTAGGGTAGTAGAACGGCCATTTTACCCTGTAGTTAACACCGTTAACACCTAAAATTGACGGAAGGGCCCAGAAAGGAATGAAAGTTGCAATTTAGGCCATAGAGGTAACTTTTTTTGATTCGGGCCGAGAAAGGAACCAGCGATTTTATTAGGGCCAAATAAGGAATTTGCTCTTTTTCTAAACGTCCGTTTGCAACAGAAGAGCCTCGTTCGATTCAGCGTTGGTATGTGATCCGTGCCCCCACCATATGCACGCGTCTCCCCGCGTGCACTTGTTTGGCATCCGCCTTTCGTTCCTCATCGGACTGTCCAGGTTCAATTCGTCGTTGGTATGCCATCCGCGTTCTACCGTCCGCACGTAATCTCGTTCGCACACCCGGACGCACATCTTTCGTTCGTTGATGATCTTACAGACCACGTTCAATTCGTCGTTGGTTCTCCATCCGCAACACTTATCGCGCACATCTTCGTTCGTTGATGATCTCACGGACCACGTTCAATTCGTCGTTGGTACGCCGCAACACTTCTCGCGCACATCTGTCGTTCGTTCATGATCTTACGAACCACGTTCAATTCGTCGTTGGTACTCCATCCGTGTTCCTATCGTCCGCACGAAACCTCACTCGCACACCCGGACGCATATCTTTTGTTCGTTCATGATCGTACGGACCACGTTCAATTCGTCGTTGGTGTGGTACGGCGGCTGCACGCTTACTCCCACTCTCTGCATTTGTGAAACCCTACATCTCATATCATCCTCCCTCTCTCAAAGTCGGCACCTCTCCTGCTGCTTCATTCCGTCTCGCGAGGCTGGAACCCTTCTCCGGTCGACCTCCTCCGGTCACCCTCCGTCGCCCTCTGCTCTTAGCGGGATCTCCGGGAATGGACCTCCGAGCTTATACCTCCGATCTGGATCTCGGAGCTTCCTCCTTCTCGACAAACCGATCGGGCGACTACCCTCTAGGTCATGGTCCAGTATCTATGTTCAACATTGGTAACACAAAGGTATTCATTTTTGATCCGTCGGTTGTTTTCGTTTTTTATGACGTTGGTCGTCTTACTACTGAAATGTCTTCCTGACAATCAGAACGAAGAGGAAAACGAATCTAGGATCATGAAGAGGCGTAATACACCAGACGATGTTCGGCGAGAGCGAAATCGGATTCGCCGAGAGAAATATCGTATGTCAAAAGCAGCGATGGCCACTTGTGATAGACTTGGCATTTCCTATGACTTTGGTGACATACTTGATGTGACCACACCTTCTCCGGTAACTAATTTAGGTATGTTCTCCGGTATCTAACTTCGAGTGTTTGATGATGTATTTCTCCTTGAACCCACTTTCTCTTATGTCTATTTCTTGCAGAAGTCCAGAAGGGATGTCGAAGCAATGCCCATCGTCTAATAATATTATCTGAAGAAAAAATGGAAGCTAAAAGATTGAAAGAAAGAGAGAGGTACGCAGCAATGACCCCCGTACGAACGGCTGCTCGGAGTCGAAGGCATTCAGGTACGTCCGGCGACGATTGAAGATTTGTAATCCCTGTATGGTGTTGAGTGGATCCCACATTCTCTTGTGTGTATTTTATTTGCAGAAGTCCCGAATGAATGTCGAAACACTTCCCGTCGTCGAAAAATGTTATCTGAAGAACAGAGGGTAGCTAAAAGGTTGAAAGAGAGGTACGCAGCAATGACTCTGGAACAGAGGTCAGCTCGGGGTCGAAGGCATTCAGGTACGTCCAGCAACGATCGAACGTTTTTAATCCCTGTACGGTGTTGAGTTGATCCCACCTTCTCTTGTGTGTATTTTACTTGCAGAAGTCCCGAATGAATATCGAAACACTGCCCGCCGTCAAAGAATATTATCTGAAGAACAGAGGGTAGTTAAAAGGTCGAAAGAAAGAGAGGTACGCAGCAATGACTCCGGAACAGAGGGCAGCTCGGTGTCGAAGGCGGACATTACTTCGACGTGAACAGCGCAGGAGACAAAAGTTGTGTAAAGGAATAAATAGTTGAATTTGTTCAAGCAGTTGAATGTTTGATTTGTATAGACTGCTCGTAATGAGAGTTGATTAGTAGAGATTGTTATTAGTTAACCTCCGCACCATTCGGATCCGAGCATAAACGTTAGAATTTCGAACTCCGAGCAGACGGAATTTTGAACTCCCTTCGCCATGGGCAATCATAGGGATACGGCGCAAGGAAATCTTATACACATGAGTCATTGAAGAATCAAAAAGGAATGTATCTAACCATCCAGGTGATCTAAGTTAACATATGTTCTATACTAGGTGCGATGTTCACATGAGTCAACAGCTGATGTCTAGGTGGTCCCCAAAACAGTGCAAAGATGGTGAACACATCCAACCATTATACAACTGACGTCAATGCAGGCAACATTTAACAGCTTGCGTCGTTTTTCTTGACAATCTCAACTGATGCCTTGTACATGTCGTCATGTTTGGTCAGCTTCACGATGCATATGTCACCTTTGTGGATGTTGTTGTTGTTCCCGAAATCACCCCATCTCACGGTTCCCATGTTGTTGCCGTAGATTCCTATACGGCCAGTGAACTTTGATTGGGACGCCGGTGTGGAGAACTTGATCGTCTGGCCATTCTGTAGGTATCGGCGAGTGTACTCCGCGCTGAAGCTCTTCATAATGCAGGTTTTGTTGCATCTCATTTTAACATGATATTTGTATAAAGAAGGACACTTAAGCTTTGCAAGTGCAACACTTACCATGAGTCCCTTGCTTGCAGCTGTGTTGGTGACCTTGAATACATACACTGGCAGTTCTCCGGCTTTTGTTGACACCCTCTTCTTTATATCTTGCTTGAGCTCTTGTGATGGACGGAGGCGATTGCCGTAGAGAACATTATGCTCAACTTTCCTCATGTGGCCTGAGTTGTTAAAAGATGGACATTAGCAGTAGGGAACTTGATGGCTTCATAATTTTGCTAAAGGATCGTATACCTGTATTCTGGCTTTGGAAGCCCGTGATGTTAGTCTTCAATTGGTGGCTGGCCCCTGTTCCCTTTTCACTCCCGTCAGCAGCAAATAAAACAAGTTTGATCTCATTACTTCTCACAATGACGAAAACGGCCGAGTCTCCCGATTGAATGTCCAAACGCTTTGTGAGGTAGGACCAGAGCACGTCGTGTACCGAGCCATTCTGCAGAACCAGATGCAACGGGCTGGCAAGGCATCTGTCAACTATTCCAGAAATGACTTCGTTTAAAACCTATGTATGGACGAAATTCGGTTAAACGGCAGCATGAATCATATTGTGTTGTGGATTCAGAATACAGGAACGAACGTGCAAGCATGATTTCGAGTTGTATGATCTTATGAGTCGGTTCGGGATAGGGTTATCGAATTCCACCTTGAACCAGATGCTGTTTTGGAGCTTATTAACCGATGCCGTGATCTCATTTGTTTGGTGCATCGTGAAAACAGAGCATGTTGATGTTAACAGCATGACAACAAAATGACCATCTCCGGGTGGATGCTGCAGTACAGATGCTCAAAATGCGTATATTCATTCCAAAAGCAGATTCATATATGTATAACTTCAAATGGTTATACGGTATTTTGGGTCAGATTGACATCAAATTGAATGTATGTGTTCCCTAAAAATAATTGCATGGATGTTCTTTAGTTTGCAGATCTGGTGATCCATTGGAATGAAATACGGTATGTCACAACTTTAACAACTAACCAACAGTTGGAACTGCGCGGCGATCTGACACGAGACAGAAACATGTTCAGAGACTAACCTCTGTTCTCGCCGCGGATGCAGGTACGATGCCCTGTTTCAGGTTCCCGGCCGTGAGAGCTGCACTCAGTGGGCACGTATTCCCGAACCGCTCTCCATCGCACACGGGAGGTACGCAGACGGACGGTTGTGTCGCCGACGGCGCGCTCACATTCGCCGTGGGTTCGAACCCACGAGGGATGCTGCCGACCGGTTGTGTCGACGGCGGCGCGTCCAGGTGGCGCAACCCGGCGTCGTCGAACCGAGGAGGGAGGCGTCCGGCCGATGGTGTCGCCGATGGTCCGCGCTTGGCACCCAATCGCACGCCGTGAATAGGATGCCCGCCGTTGTATCCTGTGCACGCGGCGCGATTGGCTTCAGCTGGATCGATAGCCATCAGAGCTCCAACTGCTTCTACTCCCTCCTTACGAGGTCTTTCCGGGCTGGGTGGAGAGCTACCCGTAGTGGCTTCCGCGCCATTCTTCTTGCGGAGATTGCTAGGGTTGGGGCTTTTGAGCTGGAGAGGTTGGGTTTTTTGGGAGCTTTTGGGAGAGGAAGGAGAGCGAGCTGCTGTGCATGTGCCGTGCCTGTAGACGAGCGGTTTTGTGGACAGAATTGGAAGAAACCGCATTATAAAAATCATATTTATCGGGGCGCGAACGGAGAGCCGCGGCTCTTGGCCTTCCTCATGTGAGAACCTGTCAGGAGTGTCAGGGCAAGCTTGGTTGGAGTTGGGCGAAGCCAGCGGTAGAGGTCGACGGGGTAAGCAAGCTTAATGGACTGTGTGATTTAGTTTGATTTGGCTGTATAAAACAGGGCTTTTATTTTACTTTGATTTGGCTGGAGGTCGTCGGTGTCAGCTGACAACGATGCTTCCACATAGCTATGCCCTTGGAGTCCTGGACTGATTGCCTGGGAGAAAAGGATGCCTGTATGGCGCCTGAATTCGTAGTGAATTTTGCCTGCTCAGGCAACGAACGTGACCCGTTTGGTTGAGCGTATGTGCCTGTGAAGAGACATAAAACAACAGCCGTACGGTCAACCGAGTAATCATTCCAATTATATCGCAGGCAGCAGCACTCGATTTTTTTTTTTTTTTTTTGAGATTACACAGTACAACTCAGACAGTCACAACGCACGCACACTCACCCCTATGAACACACGTACGCAAACCCTACCCCTATGAGCATCTTCGAAGACTGAGCCGGCAAATCCAGAGATACGAAGTCACCACTGGCGCCTCGCTGTCGACGGGAGCGTCGCCTACTACTGAAAGCACAAATACCGTTAAATCCTTGAAAATTCGCTCCTACGGGGAGTCGAACCCAGGACCTGAGAGGTGTTACTTGGATGCCTTAACCACTAGGCTAAGACCCCTTTCACTCGATTTTGGTTGCCAAACCAAACATACCCGATGTCTCTCGCCGCACGGGTCCAGTTATCCAGCATCTTCTTGGGCCACTGTGCATGCGTTGGCTTATGACTAAATCTTTTTTAAGCCAGTGGGACCCGTGGGCCGCTTCAATATCCTGCCCATTTTGTTCCCGACTCTTCCGATAGCATGTATATCGGGTTAATCGAATCCCATATTTCTCGGAGGCATTAATTAATTTACCTTTCGTTGTTGTTGAAAATGAGGTCGCGATTAAACCCTAGATATTTTAGTTGCATATAAAAACGCAAAGTTAGACTCCTCCCACCTCATTCAACCCTCGATAGCTCCCCTCTCAACCCAATTCCGAACATGAATGCTATGACGTACTGTTTCCCGGTTGACCTGGAGACCGCTATGAACAAACCACATGGCTCCATTGTTGACATCAACGCTGTTGTAGCGAAGGTCGGGTTTGCGAGATCGCATCTGTCGCCTGATGTGAGGGAAGTTGTTCTTATGGACAATAAAAGGTACTGTAGGTGCATATCGGAATGTTTGTATTCATGTATATAGTGTGGATTGTTTTGATCAGATAATATTCAACGACGGCGACTTCTGATTTCTAATTATTCGTTATCGTTATTATGTTTTGAAGGTACTCTGTTATTGTAAATCTTGTTGGATCTCATGAACGTTGTGAAAAGCTTCTCATTGACATGAGCGTCAACAACAATTTTCTCCTTGCCATAGGTCTTCGTGTCGACCGAGAATTAAGTAATGTTGATTTTTGTTTGTTTATTATATACAACCCGTGTCAACAATTATTGTATTTATACAACCCGTATTTTTTTATCGATGGTAGGATATTTGGCCGAGACAAAAAACACCTCATTCTTTTTCATTAAACCTGGAGGATCCGTCATGTTTGCAGCACTTGAAAGTAATAGATTGTGTTGGTTTTTGATCTACCTATCCGACTTAGGACACATCTCAACTAATTTTTATTTCCTTTTTTCAGATGTCCGTACAAAAATACGCGAGAAAGAAAATATTCAAAACAATGTCGATGTGCTTGAAGCGATGCCACAACAAAAAAAAAAAAAGTTCGATTGTGTTGACGACTTTGACGAGTCCGAAGACAATGAGGTTGTCAAGAAAATGAGTCGGATGCAGGAAATTAGTTGTTTCGTTCAAAAAATTGTGATAGATGTTACTTTAGTCAAAAATTTGTGATAGATAGATGATATGTTTAGCTGTTGGTTTTCATTAAGTGTTAGCTCGTCAGAGTTATAGTTCGATATGTTTAGCTGTTGGTTTTCATTAATGTGTTAGCTCGTCCTTAATTTGTTTGTTTGACTGTGTTATTATTCAGATAATGCTCGAGTTTGTACCTGAATTTCGCGCATCGTGGTGTCTCGTTTTGTTGTTTCTCCTTTGTTTTTATAATTTGATAGGGAACGATGGTGTTCTATCCCGACGTAATCACAAAATGAAATGTTCTCATCGAGGGTATCTCCGATAAGAAATTGCGGAAATCGCTCAGTCATCCGATACCATTTTTTACAGCGGAGATCACGTATCTCAGATATATGATCTCTCTGATTGAGGAGTTAGTTTTGATCCGGGTATGCCAGCGCTGGCGCGGATAGCGAAACTATTGGAATGTAATCTTCGCTTCAATATGGAGGATATGTCAGTTTTGCATCTGTTGTGCTGTTTACAAGAAATTCACTGATGGCTGAGTATATTCTGAATATTTATCGCGATATTGCGTATACATTCCAAAATCATGTCTTCCGGATGTCAATTTACCGATGCTCGAGTTGTACCTGAACTTCGCGGATCGTGGTGTTTCGTTTTGTTGTTTCTCTTTTGTTTTTTATAATTTGTTAGGGAACGATGGTGTTCTATCTCTGACGTAATCACAAAAGGAAATACAAACTGTTTTCATACCTCCGATAACGCGACAATTGGTTATTTTTTATACGATTTTGTTCCGAAAAACATAAGGAATGTTCAAATTACAGAAATCGCTTAGTCATCCGATACCATCTTTTACAGCGGAGATCACGTATCTCAGATATATGATCTCTATTATTGAGGAGTCCGTTTCGATCCAGGTATGGCAACGCTGGCGCGGATAGCGAAGCTATTGGAACGGTATCTCCGATTCAATATGGAGGAGTGGTAAGTCACTGATGGCGGAGTATATTTCTGAATACTTATCGTGGAGATATACATTCCAAAATCATGTTTTCCGGATATGGGTTGAGACGTGGAATTATGTTTAGGAGAACGCGAAGATGGTAACGTTCTTCCTCTTTGTATGTTTGCTTAAACGTTGAGTCTTCCATTTCATAATATGAATCAGAATATGAAGTTGGAAACAACATAAGCCCGTATATGAAAATGTGAATTTGGAAGCAACATAAGCCCGTATATGAAAATTGACTATTTTTTGCATTTAATAATACTGACTATTAAATTAACATAGTTGCATAAAAAACACTCGAGCAGACCCAATTGAAAACTTGACTAAGACTCATGCATTTTAGACACATGAACTTATATGAATTCAAAACCTAACTAATAGTCTAGACATTACAGGTAGATGGGCGGAACCACATTGGAATCTGATGCGTTTCGCCAACCCAGGGAATGCATATGCCAATGGGATCCAGTGGAAATGCATTCTCCGTGGATACGGTGAAGATGTCAGCGTGGTTAGATTGTGTCATGTCCAATAGGTAGACAGCATCAGATTGGATTTCATCATTGGCGGATGGTGTTATCATGAACGGATAGTTTGCCCCAAGGAAGAGAGTGAGTCCGCCCAGCTTACTGATCTTTTGCCATTCGCCGTTCGCACCGTTGAGTTCGTGGACAATGACATCCTCCGCATCGAACCTGCATTTGTTTCAGCTTTCTGTAAACAATATGCGCGCAGATGACAATAAGGTACATATAGTAGCATTAAGGATTCAGATGTACCTAAGTCGATCGTGGCAGCTCCGTCCCCTAATATCGCAGAGTGCACTCCCCCAAACACAAATGCGTAAATGTTGCCATTGTGTGATATTGCCAGGTGGTAGCGATGTCTAACCACACGTGGCATACCAACTTAATTTTGGCCCCCTTAATCATATATGGTCGAGTATGGTTACCTTTGACTTCCCATGAATAAATGTCACCCCTCATGTCTACAGTAACTATTCTCCCGTCATGCAGGATAGCATCGCAAAATGAACTTGGTCTGTTCAGGTTGGATCCGGGCGCGTACCAGTTGTCCTTGCCAAGCAGGTACCAGCTATCCTTCCCATCTTCCGTGAATGCGATAACATCATTTCAAAGGCATATAACGACGAGGCAACCATCTTCGTGTCTCGGCGACACAGAATGGCACGACGCACGTGGTTCGTCTTCCATGATCCTAAATTCCAAGAGCCAGTGTGGTTGCCGATCATCCGGGAAATAGGGGGCAAAGCAGGGACCATCCCGGTAATTGGATTCTGAAGGTTAATAGTATCGAACTGCTCACCATCTGGTTCTGTGATGATCCAGTCGTCCTTGCCACCGATCCAGCATCGGTTTATAATCATATCCGACACCACGGACTAGGAGTGTTGGATGGATACATCATGCAGGGCGGAACCCCGGTTTCCATATCATACTCGTCGTACCAAGCGAATGTGGATGTTATAAGTAATGGGATGCCTGGTTTAATGCAATCTATCTCCTTTGCAGCTTTTCTGAAGAACGGGCAGACTGCTCTGAATGTAAGCTGTCCCAAGACATCAAGATTATGCAATATCTCGATGATCATCTCCAGTGGAAGATCAGAAATTTTTCTGCATCTGTTGCAAGGGCCGTCCTTGAGTTAGGTTATAAAAAAACAAATTTACGTGCTTATGGAAGTTACAGAACACTATTTGAATAGGACGGTCAAATTTGTAGAAATAATATTGCTCATGGAAATGAAATAATTGTCAACTGTTTCATCATGAATAGGAGGATGGGGCAACCATGTTTATGTCGGATTGATTTTTCACTTACAGTGCCTTCTTCGCAACGGTAGTCGATGCTCGTGTGTTGCCATTCTCCGGTTCTGTGGATGCCGCCTTTAGTGCAGTGGCAGTCTCCACATGGTCGCGTGCATCATCGAGGGCGCCCAGCGTCGCTTCCATGTCAACTTCACCTGGTGAATGCTTCGGGACGATAGTTTTTTCGCGGGCAATATGAGGAATGGAAATGGCGAGATGTAGGGGATGGCCATGTCGAGGTAAGCAGATCCATTATATTGGCTGTTGAGAGAGAATGGATACGCGAACCCTGGAAATCTCATGGGCCGCATGTTTGAATAGGCCCATGGGACTCCCTAGGGTTTTTGCACGGTTTTGGAATTATTTTCTCGCACCAACTGGTTGATAGGTCGGAGGTCAATGCTGCGAATTCCTTCCTCTGATACCCTCGGTCGTTGGTTACCTCCGACGCGGAATTCGAGCCCTTTCCTACGAGGCAGTGTTGTGTATTCCATTTTGTCTCATGATATTTGGGGCGGAGGTTGGCACAGTTGTATTGACCCCCATTTTCTTAACAGATCGGTAAAATGCATGATTCCAGGTGATTTGTTCTCTACTCTTATGGAAAATGTGGCGTATAAATCGCGGCATTTTTTTACCCTGCCTTGTTTTTTGGGGTCGGAGGTTATTCCCGTGATTACACTTCCGTATTTTTGGATCGAAGGTTACCCTCTGCTGTTACCTCCGATGCGGATTTCAAGCCATTTCTTACGTGTCACTGTTGGGTATGCCGTTTTTTCTCTGTGATTGTTGGTTGGAGGTTGCCATCGTGTGATTGCAGTTCGCGGATTTCAGAAGTAGTTATCTTGTGGTTGTGATTTGCGGATTGTAAGCTGGGCCCTCTCCTCCTATGAAGTGACCTAGGATGCCGAGTATAAAGCTCGGCACCCTGTCCCGCTTGTGAATCATAAGCATTGATTTACAGCGAGTTTCCCACCCGATCCCGCTTACTGATTCATCCCGTTGGCTAAAATTAATTGGACGCGATTGGTTTCACGGCGGCTCGGCTCGCCTTGGCCATGACGTCTCGCGTGAGGTGCAGTACGCAGTAGTATCAATGGCATATCTTCCAGCTCGGTAGTGGAGAGATGGAAGATACGCCATTGATACTACTAGCATGATTTTTATTCCTCTTCCCGAATAAAGATCTGTTCCCCTTCGTCTCTGCACTGATTGATCGAGCATGCGATCGGGAGTGGAGAGATGCGTTTCTCGCGCCCACGAGTGATACCTTGGTAGCGAAGGGTGCCGTTTCGATTCCCAGGAATTGTACGACCCCCCGGATTAATTAACGAATATCCCACCCGCCCTGTGCACCCCGCCCTTTCTTCTTCACCGTGAGAAAATGCGTCTGTTTTATATCACATTTACGTCGCTCCTCTCGCGAAGCTACGGAGGTGTCTCCTCCCCATTTATATCTCGGACATACCTCCCTGTCCAGCGCACTTCCAGTACTGTACGACGCGCTCGCTGCCTCACCATTCACCATGACGAGCTCCCGTTCCCGCTCTCCTTCCGCCGCCGATAGTGTTGGGGGCCGCGCCTCTCCTCCGCACACCCTCGCCATGGGACGTCGTCGTCGGGCGACATCGCCCTCGTCGAGGTCCTCGTCGCCAGTTTCCAAGCGCACCTGCGTGGCGGCCTCTCCTGCGCGGTCGTCTTCGCCGCGCGTCTCCTCGTCTCCTCCGTTGCCGCGCCTCTGCTCGGCTCCTTCGTCGCCGCGTCTCTCCTCGGCTCCGCCGTCGCCGTGCCTCTCCTCGGCTCTTCCATCGCCGCGTCTCTCCTCGGGTCCTCCGTCGCTGCGCCTCTCCTCGGCTCTGCCGTCGCCGCGCCTCTCCTCGGCTCCTCCGTCGCCTTCTCCGTCGCTGCGGCGCTCGTCTTCCCCGACTGCAACCTCGACGCGCTCGTCATCCCCGGTCGATACGGGCTCGTCAGGCTCCGATGTTCCTCACGACATCGCACCGCCTCCTCGCCTGCGCGTCCGCTGGAGGGGCACCGATTCCTGTATCCTCTGGTTCAGGTGCCCCCTTTGCCCAGATCTGGTGGAGGATAGTCGTATCCGCGTGGTGTTGCATTGCCTGAACATCACCAAAGATGTTGCGAACAACGACGAGGTTAAGTGGAACCTCCACCGCCAGTTTCTTTCGAACGAGGGGTGGGAGTTCTAATCTAGCCGCAGGATTCGAGTGATCCAGTCCACTATGCGTCATCCACTTCATGTTATCCTATGTTTAGTAGTCGAATAGTAATAATGTCAATTAGTGATATATGTGAACTGAAGTAGTATATGTTCTACCTTAAGTAGTAGAGTGGTTGCTTGTGTCATGTGAACTGTTATATGTGAAATGAAGTAGTACTGCTATATGTGATCTGGTTTAGATCTGATTGGTTGCGTTGTGTTTCATGTGTTATGTTTTCTGTGTGTTGGAATGTTATGTTAATCATGGGGTGTGAACTGACACGGGTTGAAACATAGACGGATGCCAAGCCAGAGAAACAATAGGCCGTATGGTAGCATATTGGCCTTGGGTTGAAACATAGATGTGACTTTGCAGGCCGACAGCACGTCTACAATCTGCATCCGTCCCATATTATTATAGAAATAACTGGTTTAAAAATCGCGGCGTCTGGGGATCATGTCTTGCTTATCTTTGGGTCGGAGGTCATGCCTGCGATTACTTTCCTCTGATACCCCTCATCGGAGGTTACCTGCTATCCGGATTTCGAGCCCTTTCCAACACGGGACTGTTGGTATACCGTTTTTTCTCCGTGATAGGAGGATCGGAGGTTGGCATAGTGGGACTGGACTCCGCGAATGATGGGATTAAATATCTCGTGGTTGTGATACGCGCATTGTAACGTGGGCCCTCTCATCAAGTGGAATTGACCTCCGAAGCCGACTATAAAACGTAGCACCCTGTGGCTCCGCTTTTGAACCCTAGCCATTTTTTTCGCCGAGCGCCGTGCTTCCTACTCGACTCTGTGCCTTGACGTCTATTCTGCGTGTAACCAAAGGATATATAATGGTTGGTTCGTCTTGATCTAATGTGTGATTCGTTGCCTGCTTTTTATCATCACTGTGGTGGTGTTTTATTTGATTTGTTATTTTAAAATTGTGAAGGCTTCCCCTGTAGTGGTGCATGTCGACTCCACGTCGGTGCTCATTGGTGTTGTATCTGAACTCGGTGGTTCTCAGCCTATTTGGAAGGACGTCACATCAGTGCCTGATGGTCCGCGGACGTTCGAGGTGAGATTTTCCATTACGCCTCCAGGCATGATCAATGAAAGCGTGGAAATCACCAGTGTTGGTAGTAATTTGGGACCCGATCTCATATGCGTCAGAGGACAGTATTCCACTATAGATAAGGAATGGCATGCGAAGCAAGGCGCGGCACGTGATGCTCTAGCTCGTCTTGAAAAACATCACCGTGTTGTAGTTCCTGATTACAATTGGTTCACATTAGAGGGAATTAGGGAAGATTCTATTGGACTGATTAAAAGGATCATTCGGTGCAGAAGCATGTACCTGTATGCAAGCTTGCAGTCTAGGATGGTGATCGATGATATAGAAGTTGCCGCTGCTAAGTTGCGTGGTGAGCATACTGTTGACTGCGGTGCTCGCCTGCATGATGTATACTCAGAGTCCTCCCGTTGGCTGAAGGAAGTCAACAAAGATGTGAGCTCTTACAGGAATAATGCTACCAATAGTGTTGGAGCGTCGTATGTCAATTTACTGAAAAAGAAAAATCGGGTACTTATGGTTACAACGCTTTTCTCGATGCAATATATTAGTCATTAATATTTGTCTTCGTTACTGTTTTACTGATTACGACTCATGCATCTTTCTTAACAGGTCGATGAGATCAAGTTGACCTGTGGGCTTAAAAGTGTCTTAGAAGTAGTTTCTTCCGAAGTTGGCTTCGTGGTTGGTACTCGAGTTACTTACATTCTGGACTCAGGCAAATACAGGGAAGAGTTATACATGTTTAAGAAGAAGAAGGATAATGTTAACTCTGAAAGCACAGAAGATTACGTAGATGAGAAACATTGTATTCGAGGAGACCTGTCGGCTACGGAAGCCGAATCCGAATCAGTGCATTGTACAACGCCATTGCCTTCCTCGTGAAACGTTGCCACTTATCTGTTCTGGATCCCGGCTACTGTCAGTTGAACAGGTGCTACAACAGCATCAGAGCTGTCAAGGATGAGCTGGGTGTACTGGCAAGTAAAGTACGTGAGATGAGGAGTCTTGTACAATCTGCATTCTGCAATATTGTTAGCATTTCTCAAGAGAATTATCAGTTGCCAGAGGTATCACGCGCCGTGAGTGTCCTCATCCTTGACATTGGGAGCCACTGTAAATGACTCAAGGAGATACAAGACTGTCTTTTGGGGAACAGGGATGCTACATAGCGATAGAGGTGGTTCATCTGATGCTATATGAACCTTTTTATTATATACTTGTTGAATTTACTTTTTCTCGTTTTGAATAAATATAATGCGAGTCATGCATTGAATCTTCTCATTATGTTGCATTGTGTTTGTTTTTTTTCTGTGTTTTGCACTATTGTTGAAACCAATACATAATTCCGGATTGCCATACATGGCGCAACTACAACTAAATGTTTAGCCGTATGATTAACGTCGGGTACAGAGTAGGAGGGTCGAATGCGAGTCTCATCCTGCATTAATGGCTACTGATTCTGGAGCAAGCGGCCAAGTGCAACCGGCTGGGCGCCTCCAACGAGATCGCCTTCACTGCGGCATTATTCTTATGGTAGGTGACTTGCCTAAGATACGTCTGCATCTTTGATTACCTCCGATGAATATTTCGAGCCGTTTCCTAGACTGCATTGTTTTGTATGACTCTGTGATTCTTGGGTCGGAGGTTGGCACGATGGGATTGCGTTGCGCCAACTATGGAAGTACATATATCAGTTTGGAACAAAATGGTCTTTCTTCTGAACTTCGAATACTAAACAAATGGTTGACAAATCAACACTCATTAACTCATCACAACAATACATGCCTCATAAATTGCTGTGATTCGAATAGTAAACTGATTAATATATAAAAAAGCTAAACTGTTGCTGCTTTAATTCCCATCGGCTTGCCAAGTTCCGCTGAGGCGAAACCGTCGATGGCGGCTTACGCGATTTGCTGAGGTGTCAACTTCATCCGTCCCCAGCTTGAGTGAAGCTTTCTATTCCCCTTTTCTATATCTGCTCCCAATAACCATTTCGCCAACACCTTGAGCGATGGCTTGCGGTGCTCCTAGGACTGGTAACCCATCTCGACGGCTATCTTCTGCAGATCAACCGGCTTGTTGACTCTGATGCCATAGTCGTTGGATAACCTGGCGACGTCTTGAAACACATCTGCCCCGAGGAATTTGCAATGAGGGCACGCCAGGAATTCCTTTAGGACGACGGGGATGCCGTCGGCGCGATATATCTAGAAGACCAAGCAACGCCTGCCGACGCAAAGCTGTACAACGACCGTCTTGTAGCGGTTCTTACCTTTGTCATGTGCCCAGTAAATGCGCCATTCCGTGTCGAGACCGACAACAAGGTGTTGTCGATGGTCGCCACGCACCTCTTGGATGAAGCTCTCTACAGCCTCGGCGGACCTCGTCACCGTCGTCTTGATGGTTGTGTTGTTGAAGAAGATGGCGTGGTTCTTCGTCGCCATGGTCTCCGCGTCGTTGTTGTTCGGGGTCGAGTCAAGACGTGCGCGCGGAGGGGCTGCGAAAGCGAATGCTGGTGAACTGATGGGAAGGGTGGAGTCGCCGTAGTTCGTCGTGGTCTTTTATATATCGTTGGATGATGCACCTCCTCATCTTCTTTCCCAAGGCGTACCGAGGTGGTTGCCATGATTCGCGTCCCTAAGCAAGGCGTCAATTAGGAAACATAGTAACTAGGCGGCCGGCCTTCTTGTTATTGGGCCAAACGAGGCGTCGTCATTATAATAATGCTCGCGAAACGAGGCGTTACTATTTGGAAAAATATTTTTGGCGCAGAAATCGTGGCTCTTTGACCCTTTTGACACAAGCATGTGTACAATCTTGCATCCGCGCGAAACCATGTACCGGTATGCAATTGTTGGTTCATGATTGTTGGGTCGGTTTGATCCTGCCTGATTGTTGGGTCGGAGGTCATGCGCCCGATTACGCTCCTCTGATATCCCGCGTCGATGGGTATCTGCGACGCAGATTTTGAGCCGTTTCACGCGACGCTGTTTTGTATGCCCTTTTTTCTCCGAGATCGTTGGGTCGCAGTTTGGCACTGTTTGATTGCACTGAGCGAATGATGGAATTATATCTCGTGGTTGAGATACGCGGATTGTATTGTGGGCCTTTTCATTTTGTTTTCGAAAAGAATAGACTGGCGTAGAAATCGCGGCGTTTTGATCCTGCATTTGTGATTGTTGGGTCGGAGGTCATGCGCGTGGTATCTTTCCTCTGATACCCCGCATCGATGCTATCTGCGACGTGGATTTCGAGCCATTTCACGCGGCGCTGTTTTGTATGCCCTTTTTTTCTCCGAGATCGTTGGATCGGAGGTTCGCACAGATTGATTGCATTGAGCGAATGATGGAATTATATCTCGTGGTTGTGATACACGGATTGTAATGTGGGCCCTTTCGTCTTGTTGAATTGACCTCCGAAGCCGAGTATAAAGAGGGTACCCCGTACCTCCCGTCGTGAACCCTAGCCATTGTTTACGTCCAGCTTGCCACACAACCCTGCGCCTCGCTGTGACAAAAAGGATAGAAAATGGTTGGCTGTGACCTTGTGTTTTTCTGTTTGTTCTTTATCATCCTTATGGATGTATTTCTTTTGTTGTGTTATTTTAAATTAGTGTGACGTTAATATTGTGCAGGCCTCCTCTATAGTTCTGCATGTCGATGCTACGACAGTACTCTGTGAAGCTGTCGCTGAATTTGGTGGATCTGAACCTGTTTGGAAGGATGTGACATCAATACAAGCAGATGGCAATCGGACGTTCGAGGTGAGATTTTCCTTTACTCTGCCAGGCGACATCAAGGAAACCGTGGAAATCATCGGGGTTGGTACCAACTTTGGACCCGATCTCTTGTGGGTTAGAGGACAGTATTCCACTGTTGATCAGGAATGGCATGCGAAGCGGGGTGCGGCACTAAATGCTCTAGCTCATCTTGAAAAACTTCACCGTGTTGTAGTGCCTGATTACAATTGGTTCGCAGTAGAGAGAATTAGGGAAGATTCTGTTCCTTTGGTTAAAATGATCCTACGGAGTAGAAGCATATACACTATGTAAGAACCGCTCATAGGTGACGGTACATAGGTGACAGACACTTATAGCCCGTCACCCGAAACAGATAGGTGACGGCCGACATCAAAACCCGTCACCCTTTATCGTGCACAGCTTTAGATGGAGACATAAAAGGTGACGGGCTTAGATGTTGCCTGTCACCTATTACTTGCTGTGGTAATGGGTAACGGGTCTTAACCTGGCCCGTTACGGATCTCAGGATACAGGTGACCCGCAGTAGTGTTGCCCGTCACCCAGCTGTCGTTGTTTGGACCCGAAATTTAATTTTTGGAATTAATCTCATGTCTCTCTGTCTCTTTCTCTCCTGTCTTTCTCGATCCCCTTCTCGATCCCCTTCTCTTCCTCTCTCCCTTCAGGCGCCGCCGTCGCTCACCTGCCTACCGGCGCCGCCATCGCCATCTCCAAGCTCTAGGGTCGCCGCCGCCACCGTCCTTGGCTTCCCCAATAGCTCACCCTCCTCTTCTTCACCGCCGATTTGAGCACAGGTACGTCAGACTTAACCCTAGGGCTAGGGTTGGCCTCCCGACTCCTCGCCGTCATCGTTGCCGTGGCGCTGGACCCTGCTACTCCATCCGGCCGTGTTCCTCGGCGCGGTACTCCTACTGCAACATCCTGACGCTCGTGGTCAGCCCAGTCTTCAGCGCGGCCATGACGCCTAGCCTCGTCGCCGCACTGGCACTCATCACGGGGAACGAGCTGCTGCAGTTTGTTCACCTCGACGATCCCTACGACGCCGAGATCTACCTCTTCGAGCTACACCTGCAGTCCGGACTGCGCTCCCACCTCCACAACGCAGGTATATGGTCCTCCTCCCGCTTCCCCTCCCGTGCATGTAAGGTGTTTGTGAAAATGGCTAAACCCGTGCATGTTTTCCCTAGTTTCCAATCTATCCCCCTCATTGAACTGGTGCCAAGCGAGTTATTCCTTGATATGAATAAGAAAGGTGAATCCGATTTCAGGGTGCATGCCATTTTAGCAAATTATTGATTAGTTTTCAGTTACTTTCAGTAAGATTTTTTGGGAAAGAAGCACAGTCGGTCAATCAATGTTTGATGGCTGTGATATTTATTTTTGAAGTACAAACATTAAAAAATTCGGAGTGTCTTACCTTCAGCTAGGGATAGTTACATACTCCCTCTGTTCAAGTTTACATGTCGTTTGACTTTTTCATCTCAAGTTTGACTGCTCGTCTTATTCAAAAAATTATGCAAAATATTATATTTTTTGTTGTGGCTTGCTTATTAATATAAGTTCTTCAAGAATGACTTAAATTTAACTATGGTTGCACAATTTTTTTGAATAAGACGAGCAGTCAAACTTGAGATGAAAAAAGTCAAACGACATGTAAACTTGAACAGAGGGAGTATATGACTCTCGAGTGCCATTTCCAAATCATTTAATGCATGCTTATCGTTCTCAGTGCAAAAAGTATCACTAGATGCTTAGCATATAATCTATGACATCTGCTGGTGGCCTTCTTTTTCTTGGCATTCTGATGATACAGGTGGCAAACTTGGTGGATAGTAGCTTTATAGCGCTCTGCTCTAGGATTCTTTTTTAATGGTTACACTAATTGGTCATCTTGCAGAGCTTATATCCTTCATTTTTCCAACTTCAAGTTTTGAGACTGCCAAACACCATCCGAGCATGCCACTTGAGGCGTACTTTTTATTTGTATTTACTATTTTCATTAAAAAATGATACATTTGCTGAGAATGTTAATCTTCCTTATAAGAGAAAAAAGATTCTGTTTATTTGGCTTTGAGTAAAGTACTTTTGTTATACATGCTATTAACTGAAAACAGATGCTAAAGTCTGTGCAGACTAGTTTTTCAGAATACCATAGCATTCTTTTATCTGAAAACATTTCAGAAAACTTGATTCCAATTGAAATATGAAACCTGTATGTGCATTTTGAGAACGGGGTATGATAGCTTAATGATATACATTTAAAATTTTGCTTACAACTTATTTTTCTAGTTGATCTGGATAATTGTCGCATCTAAATTGATGTAATTCTCTTTATGCTGAAGTACATTCAGTACTCCTATTGGCAGATGAGTGCACTGAGCGAATGAAGCAACAATTGCTCAGCCAAATGGAAACCACACGTTTGTCTTGATGAGGTGTGAGTTATTTTACGTGCTCATATAATTATCTTCCGAAATTATTCGTAGATATTGACAGATATGCTCCATGCGTTAGGTTCATTACCAGGTTACATTTGCTTCTTGCTCTTGTAATAGATTACTAGCAAGGAGGGGTAGAGATTCTGGAGGTTCATTCTTGCAAACATTTTTCTTGCTTACTGCTGCTATAGCTTGTTTGCATCATCATAAGGTTAGATGTTCCATGCATGGAAGTAATTTTTAGCAAACAAAATTCTGAAGATATCAATTCAGTTTGGCCCGACACCTTGCTCAGCTCCTGCTTACCACTTTTTGATGTTAACTATACCACTCTCCTTTGAGTTGAATAAATTTCGATTTTAAACCAACCAACATGGCAATATTGTATATCAAATTGCGGATGACATAATAGGTAACTGTATTTCCATCAGGCTAGATAAACTTTGATCTACATTGTATCTGCAAATAAAAGAATTCCTTGGAGTAACCTGAGATTATATGAACTACCAAAATGCTTGCCTGAGATTCCATGTGTCGCAACACATCTAAAAATAAGATATTTACTTTCAACTTTGTGGCATTTGAGTCTGACTTGGTATTTACTTCAGGAAAGTTTTTCCCATGAAATTGCTATTGGTTCTTAGATGTTTTTCTGGTTTTTGAGAGGCAGCAATTCGTAATTTGCATTTGGCTCCACACCAATTGGAAACAGTTTTCTAGTTTTCTATCTGGATGTTGTACTCATGGCTGGGATGCTATCATAGAGCATTCCTAACAGATTTTTCTTGACTTACAGTGTGGCTGAGTTACCTCTGCTTTGTGAGCTCGGTGACCACGGTAGCTTCCGTGGACTGTATAGCCGCTGCGTTATAGGTGAACCACTCGAGCTGCAGTGCAAGGTGCTATAAGGAGAGATGAGATTTGGGATCAATTTAATGCCTCCCAACAGCTCTTGCATGCTTTGCAGTTAGTTCTCTGTTGTTGTTCAGTTGCAGCCTACAGGTCTGGCTTTCTGTTTTCCGAAAGCATGCTCCTCTGGTGTCCTTTTCTCCATTGCAAATCTTACCTCAATCTCTCTTTTATTACCATTTTAATTATTAGATAGCTGTAAAAAAAATTGTCTTCTTTACTGATTGATTCGGGGGCATTGGAAGCTGTATTTTCTCCGTCCTGTAAGAAAGTCCGTGAATGAGTACCAGTTGCTTTTCATATTATAATAATAGTCTTAGCTGCTACTCCTTTTAATTTTCTTTAGTTGTGAACTGAAGCTAGCTGCTTGCACTGAAATTTTGACTTATCGAAACTGACGATAAACCTGTTCTTTTTCCTTGCTTCCTTATGCAGATTACTAGCGAGGAGTGGTAGCAGACTCTAGAGGTAAGTCCATACTACATGGTTTATTTTCCATTTGTTTTAAACAGGTTTATCATACCACATGGTTCATTCTAGGAAGACACTTAAGAAACTAATGATTGCCTTTTATTGGTTTCTCTAACCATATGCTCATGAAGCATATTCTTGCAGCATCTGAGCGTAGGAGAGAATTTGGACATAATTTATTCTACTCTTAGTGAGAATTACTGCAACTCGTACCATATGTGTCATGCTTGTAATGTTGTAGTGTAAATCTTGAATAATATTCTAGTGACAGGTTTAGAGATAGATTTAGTGAGGTATAAATTGTCAAAGTGTTGTAAAGAGCATAATTCATTGGATATTCTGTCTCATACTTGTACAACTTGTCATATTTGCTTTTGTGAGGCTTGTAAATGATGTAAGTCTTAGAACAAAATTCTAGTGATAGGTTTAGAAATGATGTACTGAGGTATATTGTTGAAGTGTTGTAAAGAGCATAATTTGGATATTTTGTGTCATACTTGTACAACTCTCAGATTTCTTCTTTTGAAACTTGGATGAACAACAAAACAGAGGCCTGTCCCACAAAAAAAACGAGAGGCTAATTCCATTTTCCATTTTTTTTATTTTTTATCTAGCAATAGGTGACCGGCAACATGATGGGCCCGTCACCTATGTTACTAACATGGGTGACGGGCAACATGAGACGCCCGTCACCCATCACCACAGATAGGTGACGGGCAACATAAGATGCCCGTCACCTATGACTATTTACAGGTGACGGACATATGCCCGTCACCTTACTCTTAGTCATCTGAGACGGGTTAGGGTGACGACTTGGATACCCGTCACCTATAACTGTCTTTGCCCGTCACCTATGTCGTTTTCTTGGTACCAACTTTGGACCCGATCTCTTGTGGGTTAGAGGACAGTATTCCACTGTTGATCAGGAATGGCATGCGAAGCGGGGACGGCACTAAATGCTCTAGCTCGTCTTGAAAACTTCACCGTGTTGTAGTGCCTGATTACAATTGGTTCGCAGTAGAGAGAATTAGGGAAGATTCTGTTCCTTTGGTTAAAATGATCCTACGGAGTAGAAGCATGTTCCTCTTTGCAAGCTTGCAATCTGGGGCGGTGATAGGGAATATACAAACTGCCGGTGATCAGTTGAGGCGGAATGAGCGTACGGCTGGACGTGGGGCTCACATGATTGATGTATACTTAGAGTCCTATCGTTGGATGCAATCTGTCAACAATGATGTGAGTTCCTACAGAAATAATTCGACAATTATTGTTGGAGAGGATTATGTTGATTTCCTGAAAAAGAAAAATCGGGTATTTTGTTTTTGTTTATGCTTTACTAATTACGATGTGTGAACATTTTTTAACAGGTCCATGATATCATGTTGACCAGCGGCCTTAGAAGTGTCTTAGAACAGGTTGCTTCCAAAGTTGGCTTCGTAGTCGGTGCTCACTGGGCTTGCCCTCTGGAAGGTGGCAAATCCAGGGACAACATAAATATTTTTAAGAGGAAGGGGAATTGTAACACTCAGATACAAGGCGATTACATGGCTGATAAACATTGTTTTCGAGGAGACGTGTCGAATACGGTGAAAGAAAGCTCAATCAGTGCAATTTACAATGCTATAGACTTCCTCGTGAAACAATATCATGTATATGTTCTCGATCCCAGCTACTGTCAATTGAACAGGTGCTCCAATAGCATCAAAGCTGTCGACAATGAGCTTGGACTCCTAGCAAATAAGGGACGTGAGTTGAGGAGTATTGCACTAACTGCATCTTGCGATATTATTAATAGCTCTCTGCAGAAGAATGATGAGCTACCGGAGGTAGGTGATGCCACGAACATCCTGGTTCATAACATTATGAACCACTGTGAAACACTCCAAGAGATACAAACATGTCTTATGAAGAAAAAGGATGCTCGTTCTCATAAGTAGCATGTATCAAATAGTAGATACACAGGTGGTTCATTGAGTCTTGTATGAGTTATTACTATTTTGTGGTAGTTTTAAACATGTTTCATGTCGCATCATCCATGATGAGTTGTGAGGATGTTTATTCACTTTTGTTATTGACTTTTGGGCTATTTTTTAAATGGAGATCGAATTTGATCATTATTACGGTCGCTAAGTCTCCGCCAACAAATAAACCAGTTTTGCGATCGAATCTAATCCGTCACTCTCTCCCTCTCTCTATCCACACGAAGTTGCACTTCCAGGTGGCCTTCGATCGCAAAGAACCAAGGTCGACTCGTCGATCTCCTACTTCAGGTGCGGCGGAGGTTGTGGCTTTTGGTGAATGCTCTCTGCTTCTTGAGAAATCTCGTGCGGTGTAGGATGCTTTTGCTCGGGCGAAGCGCGCTGGCGGTAGAGGCGAGAGCTTCTGTTTCTCAGGCGGGGATGGGAGCGAGGTGTCAGGAATGGCCGCACGGGACCACGCGCGCGGCGCGGCCGACGGCCGGCTTGATGTATAGCTCGGGAAACAATTTTCTCGCTGGATCTGGAGGGCACGTCGTCGGATGGTACATCGGTCGTCCAAGACGTTGCTTGCCTGGGTGCAGCTTGCGTCACCTCACGAGACGCGGGGCGGGCATGCACGACGATGGTAACACAATGGGTGAAGTTTTGACATAAATTGCACCCATAAAGCATGTTTTGTGACCTATCTGCACACCTATCAAGTTCTATGATTAACTTGCACCTAGCTTGCAAGTTTTTGTACCTACCGTGCGTTTTACTCAACAAAAATAAAAATCCCCCAACAGGACTAGCCTAACTAGGCCACATGGGCAGGGCCTGGTCCAAGGTGTTTTAGTCAGTCTGTGACCACTCTTGCTGCCTTGCTTCCAATGGGACTAGTCTAACTAGGCCACATGGGCAGGTCTGAAGCATTCTAGCCACCCTGTGACCACTCTTGCTGCTTTGCTTCAACACTTCGAAATTCATATTTAAGTTGCGGCAGTGTTTTCACGCCAGTCACTATAGTTGTTGAGCTAATACCAGCTAAATTACGTTCCGAGCTAATGCCTCTTTCTTGGAATGCTCCAAAGAATAGCATTTAAAGAAGTGTTTTTTTTTCTTTTTTGGCTAGACAGCCCCCACTTTATGGGCGCTGTGCTCCTGTGTCACGTTGGCAGACCCAATGTAAAGCAAAACAATCCAATTGTTTGGTGGATTGGCGAAGGGATAAAGTATCCTGTCCTTAAAGTTATTTATGTGATTGCAAATTAAGTGGCATCTCCGTGCATCAGTGGCTCGATTGTCTCCCTCTTTTAGTCTTTTTATGTACAAAGCCCAACAAAAGAAACATTGTCGCCAGACTTTTGTGACGCACACCAAAGTGAAGCACTGGTGGCGGACCATCGAGGTGACGCCACGAGGAGGCCGGCGTGACCCGGCGGCCAGGGGAGGGGCATGGTGTCTTAGCGATATAGATTGTCAAGTCGACCGAGCCAAACGGGCAGCACGAGGCATGAGTATTTTGGCCTGGCCCAAGCACCACTACTACAAAAATGATTTATAGTGAGACTTGACAAAACTGCTATAATGGCAATCACAATCATGGCCCATCACTACAGTGGCTAGAAGGCAGGACCCCTTACAGCCCGCCACTACAATAGATTTGTAATCAGTAAGATAGCTCGTCACTACAAATGCCCACTACCAGAAACTAGAATAGGCCTATCTGCTGAAAACCGTCAGGAAAAAATTAAAACTGTCAAGAAAATTAACCCTGACAGGGAACCATCGGACAGTAACCACCAGGGATAAAGCGAGTCGGCTAGCCCACATGAAGTCGTTTCTGGCAGTTCACCCTAAGGAAAATAAGATCCAAGGAAAAAAAAAAGACATCAGGTCATTAAACCATTATACCAATTTGTTCATTTATATGCACAGCCGAATATCACCGGCAGCTCAATTCAATTAAAGTGGTGTACGCAATACATATTTGCATGGTCCATCTACTGAAATATCGTAGCAAACACATGTACTTCTCTCGCACATACATATTGAAATGCACTTCACTGGCCTTCCGTTCATACAAGTGAACATTACATATATCATCCATTCGATATCTAGCTCTCACACGTTAGTGAACTACTAAACAAAATTGACATGGATCCTAATTATAGTCAGAATACTTGAAGTCATTAATGTTCGCAATTGGTCACCTCTGTGGATTGCAAGGTTGTTTCAGTCTTCAGATCATATCCCAGATTCTCCAAGATGGTCTCCTCTGTGGATCGCAAGAGGATGCAAATAAGCAGTGGCGGATCCAGACGAAAATTGTAGGGGGGGCTGAACAACGCGGCGGCGAAGCGTGAACAAAGATATAACAGGGGCCAATTGCTATCATGTAAAGCAATTGGCGATGTTGGCTTCTTAATTTTCATGCTAGTTTTTTTGAACATCGCCAATTTTCATGCCAGTTAGCCTCTGGTCTACATGTGCACTACATGAGCTGTTGAGACGTGTTCACAGCTTGGCTTTCCTTGAACTTGGAAAAAAATAAACTGAACAACCAGTTCTCCAACCACCCATCTTCAAACAACCAGTTCTCAAGTGGAACGGCAAGCGCTCGGATGGACGTTCATGTTCAATCACTCTGTTTTCACTTGTGTTCCCAATTGTTTCTAGAGCATTTGTGCTCCCATCAGTGTTGGAGTTCTAGTACTACCATCATTGGCCGAACTTGAGGTTGAATAATATGTGAACAATGTTCGCTTGGACATCTTGCAAATCTACAGACTAAAAATGAAAAGCCTAAGGAATCCTTGGAATTACCTGTTGGCTGTTGCAGACCAACTGTTGCCTAAGGAATCCCCGAATTGTGAAACTTGCAGACCAACTGTTGCAGACGCTAAGCCTAAGGAGTGGGTCAAGCAAATCACATTACCTGCGCTGCTCTGTGCTCTACTACTGCGCGCCGTGCCTGCCTGCCCGCCCCGCGCCGCGCGTGCTCGCCGCAGGCCGCGCGCACAGCACATGCGCCCCGCCTGCCCGCCGCACGCCGCGCAAGCTTCCATCGCCCTGCGCCGCCGCCACCGCGCCCAATCGCCGCCGCTCGCCGCACGCGGCCACTGCTTGCAATGTCGCACGGGAGTACGGGACTGAGCCGGATGGTATTGGAACGATGGATTGAATGGACCAATGGATTATGGGCCACAAACGTGGGCTGCAGCTGCCTGTAATGACGGGCTAAGTTGCTGGTTGGTCATTTCAGTGCGGCCTAGCTTCCTCAATACGACCCAATTCTGCAGCCCAACTAGTGGACATATGAAGCCCAAGTCGCGGACAGAGCGTTTTTTTCGATTTTTTTTCTGTCGTCTTCAACCTCCCGACGCTTCAGCCCCCCAATCTCTCTTCCATCGCCATAAAAATTTAGGGGGGGCTCTCGGGGGGGCTCCACTGTCCGGGGGACAGTAGGGGGGGCTTGAGACCCCCCTGCTGCCCCGCTGGATCCGCCACTGCAAATAAGAAAATAGAACAACCCGTGAAGCTCCTTACGTAGTCTGATTATATAAAATAAACAGCAGCAGGCAAATATGGCTGTACTGCGTGCAATTCAATTTCATGGAGAAAACATTCAGTTTAAGATGAAGTGTCCAAAGATGGCCCCAAAAGTCCTGTCCTGTTAAGATGAAGTGTTATACTACATCTAACAAAGTAGCAGCCAATCTAAGGTTATATTTTTCAGTTTAACCGAATAAAATATTAAGTGCTATGATATGTCAAGAAAAAATATATCCAATTGTGTCAGTAAGAGTTAAAAAATAATTTTTTTGCTAATAAATGCAACTGAACACAGAGAGAGAGAGAGAGAGAGAGAGAGAGAGAGAGAGAGAGAGAGAGGGAGAGGGAGAGGGAGAGGGAGAGGGAGAGGGAGAGGGAGAGGGAGGGAGGGAGGGAGCCTAGTGGGAATTTGCTAGTATTAGTATCTATAAATGCCACTGAGCAACTACCTGCATTACAAATAATTTGTACAAAATCAAATAACTGCTAATAAGGTACTAAACTTTACTAATAAACTACAGATCAAAAAAAGTCATTTTGCTTACATTATTATGAAGGAAAATGACATGTAGACATGCTCAGAAATAGCAGAATTGTTGCCTTACCTTTTTGTCCTAGGAATAATTTCTTGTATACAAATGGCTAAAACCTAAACCCCTAATATGCCACTATCAGTGACTGTGGTGGGCTCCACTTGTCATAGACATACCGGTGACATATGAGATATTAGAAGTTTTTTCGTTGGCATACAAGGGAATTCGCCTTTGTGCTAAATCATATGGCCACAGATCAAGAGCCTCTGCAGCAGCGAGAAGAACAGTCAGGCATCTGCAGTGAGGAAATCAAACGGATCCGAATCCAAACAACTAAAATAATGCAGACATTGAGGAAATCAAAGGGGTCTGCAGCGAGGATGACTTCGGAGGAGGCCGTCTTCGCGGGGCGCGGATGGGGGCCGGGCTCTTGCATGTGTCGGCACTAGCGCAGGCGTGGGCGCAGTCAGGGAGCGACGTTTGGGCACTGGTCGCGGATCCGGAGCAGGGCCTCATGACGCGATGGCACCCCAGAGGCGCCTGCTCTAGGCTAGAGGACTCCGGGTGGCACGGGATCTGGCCGGGAGGAGCGGGGAGCGGATGGCGGTGGCCGGTGGGAGGGGGCACACGGTGCAGTCTAGAAGGAGTGATCAAGGGTGACGGAGTGTGTGTGAAAGAGAGAGGAAGGAGAGATAGGGTTTTAGAGGCGTTGGCAGCGGGAGAGGAATTTCCCTATGGTCTTTAGTCACGCCTGGCCAGGGGAAAAATGGTTTCCAGTAGTGGCCCCCGTTTTATAGTGGCGGGCCATCTTATCGTCGCCACTACAAACCGTCATCTGTAGTGGCTCGCCACTACAAATGGGAGTAAATTGTTGTGACGGGCCACTTTATGGCTTGCCACTGGAACTTGGTTTCAAGTGACGAGCCACATAGTGGCTATTGGCAGTTCTTATACACAAAGATTAAATTTAATTAATTTTACAAGTGCATGGATCACCATTGTAGCATTTCACCCGGGAGTATTTCAGGTTTTCATATTTTCCATAGGAAAGCAAAGCGTAGAGATATCGTTTGATTAATAAAATTTTATGTCCGCTAAATGAATTATCAAACTTACGCGAGCGGTGGGTGGAAATGCGCCACCATCCATGAGTCCGCCATCCTCCAATCCGCCGGCCCCTTGGACGCCACCGCTGGCCCCTTGGACGCCTCCTTCGTACTCGACACCACCTTCGAACTCGAGGCAGTCAGGATTCGCGCTGCCGCCCAAGCCAAAGACGTTGTGGACAGGAGACAGCATGGTGAAGGGGGGAAGATAAGGCAGCCGGTGGAGGAGTGTAGGATGGGGAGTGGGGCCCACATGAATTACTTTGGTGTGGGAAAAACCGACGGATTTTGTTGTGGACTATGGGGCCCGCAACTTTAGGACGGAGGGAGTATAATGCTACTAACCTCAGTGTACTTGTCACTTGTTAGTTACGAAGCGTAGAGATATCGTTTGATTAATAAAATTGTATGTCTGCTAAGTGAATTATCAAACTTACATACGTGGGTAAGGATAAATTGGATTTTATAAATAAAGCACATAGATATAAAGGAGACTTCCAAAAAATAAATTGATAAAAAGATAGGAGTAAAAGATCGGAGTTTTTAAGTTGGGAGGAGAACGAGTATGAATCTAGGATTCCTATATTTTATCTTTCTAGTATTTGAGTAAGTCTTTCATAAAGATTATAAATTTACTCTAGCAAGTGCAGAAGTTTTCTATTCCATTTGTATTGGGGCATAGCCAAGCCGGACCAGACCACCCGGTAACTAGGTGAAGCCTGATAAGGTTACCAACTATTCTGTTCCTGCAGGCATTAACCCGAACGTGGTGGATTATAGAGACGTGCTAGCTACCACACATCCGTGGGGCTAAGGGCAAATCACATTAGAGTAATTCCAAACTACACTGGATACTAAACTCCTCATCAACAAAGAAAGCAACCTTATATATAGTGGACTAAACTGACGGTTCAAAGATCCCCTTTTAGGGCACAGAAGCAGACCAGCCTAATCCGACTATATTAGGACGTGAATCCAATGACGAAATATAGACTAAGGCACAAGTTCAAGTAAATAAATAAACTAATAATTACTTGACTCAGAATAAAGGAAAATATAATTATTTATATTGACCATATTTTGACAAAAGAAATAATACAAGAGAGCCTTTACCAGAACTTTCGAAGAGAACTCCGGAACCCCGAGCCAACCTCTCGATTCAAGTCTAACTCCCAATCTAAACTACCCTACTCTACTAAGTAGCATAAGTAGAAATGTCTCCCTGAAGTAGTGATGAAGCACACTGAGAACTGATGGGAGTGTTGACGTGTCATACGTATTCAAAATGTAAACCGCAAGCCTATAGGTCAATTGTAGCCTTTCCCTTCGAGTATTTTAAGGTTTATATCAATTCCACTGAGACTATCAGTAGTTATTGAATGAGAACAGTAAGTAACAGTGTTGGAGAGAATGATTGCTTGTTCCTCCAAACCCTAGAAGGGTGGGTAATATAGTCCTATACATGGGCCTCTAACATGGGCCTCTAACATGGGCCATACACATACACCAACACCCCCCCCGCAGTCTGAACTTACCGGCGCAGCGGAGTTCAAGACTGGACAAGAAAGAAATACACACAAGTGTATACACACAAGTGTACACCCCCCCCCCCCCCCCCCCCCCCCCCCCCCCCCCCCCCCCGCAGTCACAACTAGCCACCGATGATGTTGAGACTGGACCGAAACTCTGAGAACGTCGAGGAGGGGAGACCCTTGGTGAAGATGTCCGCAAACTGGGAGGTGGTCGGGACATGGAGAACCAGAACCTGGCCCACCGCAACCCGGTCCCGAACAAAGTGCAGATCGATCTCCACGTGCTTCGTCCGCTGATGCTGAACCGGGTTGGAGGAGAGGTACACGGCGCTGACGTCGTCGCAGTACACGAGGGTGCTCTTGAGGAGCAGGCTGTGGAGCTCCGCCAAGAGCACATTAAAAACGACGTACATTAAAAACGAGGGTTGGCGGCCTGCGCGTCGGCGCCCGCGCGGCGGGCGGCCCGATCCACTGCGGCGTCCCGCGCGGCGGCGGCGTATATGGCGGCGACCCGCGCGGCGGCTGTCGGATCGACGGCGGCGGCCTGCGCGGCCTGCGCGGCGTGCGCGGCGGCGGGCCGGATCCACGACGGCCTGGCAGCAGTGGCCCTCGCGGCGGCGACCTGCGTGGCGGGGGCCCACGCAGCGGCGGCCCGGGCGGCGGCAGCCTGCGCGGCGGCGAGAAGGGCAGCAGCGGTCGGCGGGCGATGTGCGCGGCCAGCAGTCCGCGGCGGCGGTGGAGACCGCGGCGGCGGGCGGTGGCGCGGCCAGCAGGCCTGCGGCGGCGGGCGGCGGGTCCATGATGAAGACCACGGCTGGCAGCTGGATCTTGGTGTAGAATGGGCTCCTACTGGCTCACAAGAAGAGGAGTCCCAAGAGAGAGAAGCCCACACAACCGGCCTGCCTGTAGAATGAAGCCACACACGGCCTGCTCCTACAGCCGCGGTACGAAGAACAGACGAAGGCCACACACGAACGGCCTGCTTCCACTCGGTCGACGAAGACCAGACGCGACCGCGAGCTCCACTCGGAGATGAGGCCGCGGGGGATCAGCAGCAGACGAAGACCAGCTGCGACCGCAAGATCCAGGCCGGCGGCGGGTCCGGTCGAAGCAGGGGCGGCGGAGGAGGCGCAGGACGTCGAGCAGCTCGCGGATCGGCGGCGGCGGCGGCGGCTCGGGGACGTCAAGCGGCCACGCGCGCGCGCCTCTCCGTCGCTTCGCCTAGCACCTCCGCGGGGGATCAGCAGCAGAAGGTCACGGTCGCGGAGCGGTCCACCCGCGACCTCACCAAGCGGCCACGCGCGCAGCTCGCGGATCCGGCGGCGGCGGCAGCTCGGGGACGGTGGGATTCGGGCGGCCCGCGGCGGGTGGGCGGCTCCGGCGAGGGGCGGCCGGCGGAGGCGGCGCTCCGGCGAGGTGGAGAGAGAGGGAGGGAGGGAGGGAAGAGAGAGGAGAGGAGAAGACCTAAACCCTAGCTTTGATACCATGTTGGAGAGAATGATTGCTTGTTCCTCCAAACCCTAGAAGGGTGGGTAATATAGTCCTATACATGGGCCTCTAACATGGGCCATACACATACACCAACAAACAGCACTAGCTCTACCCTCTGGTTCGTGAGGTGCAGTGTTTGGATGGATGGATGGGTTGCACTGATCAGCGTCCGACAGGATTGAGCTGAGAAACAGAGATAATGTTAGTAGCACGAGTTAGCCAAACATCCACTTAGTGCTAGGTTCTGTAAATAAGCACGATAATTAGAGGAGTTCTTAAGGATTCTTTAAACAGGTTCCTCCCTCACAACCAAGTGCCTTCCTATGGTTCCGTTCGGCGCATGCCTGTCACACGTGCTTAAACTTAATCGTTCCGCATATTATCTACGACTCCCAAACATGCCTGTCACATATAGAGTGGGATATCTTCTCTCTACAAGCACGGATTACAAGGCGACCTAATCACCACGATAGCATCAAGCTCTAGTATAAAGATAAGCATTTGTGCAAATAAAGAGAAACTCCGCGGAGGACATACATAGTCGCCAAATAGATACCCACAATTAACAAGCTTAATATAAGATACAAGATACATCATCACCTCGGCGGCCTACCTCAGGAAAGCAACCTTGTCCCAATGACCTTGAACCTAACCTACTAAAGGGTAGTGAAACGGGGCGAAGCCCCAGTGACTTAAATCTGTTGTCTGTCCTATCGAAGCGTCTCCTGGTTCTCCTTGGCACGTAGGCGAGTCTTAACTATTTATATGGGTACAAGGAGGTCCTAAGGAGGTGTAGGCTTCAAGTCGGTCAGGCGCCGATTGGCAGAGTCCTGGCGCCGATCGGCGCTAGTTGGCTTGTGGCTCAAGCTCCTTTGAGGTGGTTCCTGGCCTCTAGAAGATTTCTTGTGGCTTCCATGTGGACCTCTGTTCGGAGTTGTCCCGCGAAGAATATTCTTTGGAAAGTTTTAAACCTTTGGAATCCGAATTGATGATTTCTTGTATTGAATAATGACATGTAAATTCTCCAGGGTATTTTCTGATGTTGATTGACACGATCTTGACCAAGGTCAACATGGAGCCGGTCGGCTCTACGCAGGCGCCGAGCGGCTCTTGGTCTTTGTTGCGTACTTTCTGATCAATTGTCTCCCTTCAAGGTCTTTGTCGATCGTTTTATCTATAATGTCGCCATTTTACCTGGTTTCTGCATTTTCTTAGACATCACTTGAGTATTTCCCTGAAGAATGAATACATGAATGAAGATAATCTCAAGGTCTTGTGGGACTCTCTGAAAGAGTGTTTTGAGAAGATTGAATCCATCTAAATAGTTGAGCGTGAATGGCAGCACGCAACACCTATGCTTTCAACAGTACAAGACATTTGTGGATTATAATACTGCATTGTATGAGATCGTCACTCGCACGAAGCTTTATGGCGTTGAACTTGGTAACAAGGTGCTTGTTGGCGGTCCTTAGACCCAGTTTTTGACCGTCAATTAGCTCTATAAATGAGGAAGAACTAACACTTGTTACTTGCATATTGTTATCAAATAACCTATTTCCACGTGTACCTCTAGATTTGGATGTGCAGGTGGAAAACAGGGATTTCCAGGTGTAAACAAGGCCCAAGGCGACGATTCCAACACGTCCATCAAACGACGCTCGCCGCGGGAATATAATTCAAGGATTAAAGGCCCAGAACCACCCAAAATATCAACTGAGGCCACGCACCTGGAAAAGAGGCTTAAAGGCCGAGGGTAAGGCACCTGCCAAAGCCCAGCCCAGGAGGGGCCAGGGCCAGGTCGGCCGACCCCCAACCCTAGGTCGGCCGACCTGACAGGGAGGCCCCTTGGGTCCACCTTTCTATGGCGGTTTGCAACCGACTTCAGGAGGTCGGTTCCACCTGCAATCAATGCCACCGACCTAAGGAACCGCCTCAATTCCACCGCCTTTGAGGGCTATAAATAAAGGGGTACCCCCTCCCCTTAGAAGACAGACAACACAAGAGGCTCATTCCCTCCTCCACACATTCAGAGCTAGGGGCTCTCTAGTTAGGCTTAGGCTGAGTAGTGGGCTGCCCTTTTGGCTCCCAAGTCCCTTGGAGAGTTTGGGGTATCTCCCTGTATCCTTTTACTCTCTTTGTAAGACTTATTTCTTTATCAATGGAATATCATCGTTCTTGTAGTAGTTATGTGCTTATGCTAGTTCATCGTTCATCCTTGATCTTGGATGAACGTTCTTCGTTCGTTCATGCTCGTTCATCGTTCGTTCATCGTTCATCGATGTTCGTTCATGATCGTTCATCGTTCGTTCGTCGTTCGTTCATACTCGATCATCGGTTAACGATGCTCGTTCTTCATCGTTCATCGTTCGTCGCTCGTTCTTGAGCGATGAACGCCTATGCTTAACGTAGTGCTAGCTTTGATCCTTTGTCTGAGTAATCGCTCGCTGGATCTAGTTGTTCCTTTTGCTTAGTCATCAGGTCCATTGTCTTGCAAGAGTGCTCTAGGTTTATCGCCTTGCGAGGTGCCTCGAGGGATCTAGAGTTGTGGTTAGTTACGCTAGCATGGTGCTAGGGCTTCCTTTCCACCCTTGGATGCGTGTTCGTGCCCCACGGTTTGTAGAGGTAGGCGGCAGGTGGTGACAGCCCTGTCCGTCCCTTGTAATCCTCCACGTTCGGGTATGGCGTAGGAGTATATATGAAATGTCCGGAGATTGGGGCAGACTCTGATCGCTGGATCTCCCGATGATGGCTTGGCAGTAGAGCAGCTTAGTCTTGGCTTGTGTGCAGTTAGGCTATAAGGTAGATGCTACGCACGCTACTTGACGATGTACATTAGGAGTAGCAGTTCTTCTTACTTAACCTTAGTCTAGCTTAGAGCCGCCTCTCGCCTTTTATCAGAGAGTGGAAATGCCTGCTGTGTGTGTCGCACTATCCTCTATCTATTTATTGCCTTACCCCTGCATTTGGATATTGGTTATGATCTATCATTTGTAACACCATAAGTACACTCAGCCTCATCTCCGCGCGCAATGGGAGGAAATCTCCTCCGATTCGACATCCTACTCACCACGGGCCGGTGGGCGGCGTTCGTCTGCAGCTCGTGATCCATATCTCGAGCAGCAAATGAATGCGCTCACCGAGCAAATGGGACGCATCGAGACTCGAGGAGAGGACGTTGAGCACACTCTCAACCAACACGTCCTGCAGACCCATCAGTGGCAAGAAAACACCAACGCCCAGCTTACCAACCTCACCAACATGACGCAGCAGGGCCAAGCCGATATGTTGGCTTACTTTCGCCACACCGGGTTCGATCCTCGACGTCACCCATGAGCAAGAACAAGCTTGGGGGGATGCCATACCCCCCGCTAAGGTATCATGTATCGCAACTTGTATCCTTTTGTTTCTTTCGTTTGCTTGTTCTTGCACCTCTCATGAAAAAAAAATGATAAATCTGAAATACAAAAAAAAATGTGTCAAAACTAAAAAGAACAAAATAGTCTTTAGTGTGGTTGCTAGTTTTTCGTAGTTTCTCTTTGTATGCGAGTATGAGTGTTTAGCCTTCCCTTATGTTGAGATGATGAATAGTTGCTCTGTTTTATCTCTCGTTTGTACCTAGTCACAACTTAGTGCTCTCCTCCAAGTTTTGAGATTTTTGGCTTATGCTTACCTAGAACTTGAAACTTGTGGGCTGCATAGTGCTTGATTGTTGGTATTTCTTACACCAAACAGAAAACACCATCTTAGACTGGTTAGGCCTAGAGTGAATATTCCCGGTTCGGCGCCAGAAATACCTGGGGTTAAGTTACTTGCTTAGGATACATAATAATCCACAACTAGCAACGAGTGCCAGATATGTATTATTAGTATTTAATCATAAAAGATAATCCGCAAGCGCACGGATAACCCGTTGTAGCATTTCACCTGAGAGTATTCTAGGGTATCGTTATTTATATTTTCCCAAAGGAAGACGTGGTTGACAAGTGTGTACTTATGGTGTTACAAATGATAGATCATAACCAATATCCAAATGCAGGGGTAAGGCAATAAATGGATAGAGGATAGTGTGACACACACAGCAGGCAGTTCCACTCTCTGATAAAAGGCGAGAGGCGGCTCTAAGCTAGACTAAGGATAAGTAAGAAGAACTGCTACTCCTAATGTACATCGTCAAGTAGCGTGCGTAGCATCTACCTATAGCCTAAGCTGCACACAAGCCAAGACTAAGCTGTTCTACTGCCAAGCCATCATCGGGAGATCCAGCGATCAGAGTCTGCCCCAATCTCCGGACATTTCATATATACTCCTACGCCATACCCGAACGTGGAGGATTACAAGGGACGGACAGGGCTGTCACCACCTGCCGCCTACCTCTACAAACCGTGGGGCACGAACACGCATCCAAGGGTGGAAAGGAAGCCTAGCACCATGCTAGCGTAGCTAACCACAACTCTAGATCCCTCGAGGCACCTCGCAAGGCGATAAACCTAGAGCACTCTTGCAAGACAATGGACCCGATGACTAAGCAAAAGGAACAACTAGGTCTAGCAAGCGATTACTTAGACAAAGGATCAAAACTAGCACTACGTTAAGCATAGGCGTTCGTCGCTCAAGAACGAGCGACGAACGATGAACGATGAAGAACGATCATCGTTAACCGATGATCGAGTATGAACGAACGACGAACGAACGATGAACGATCATGAACGAACATCGATGAACGATGAACGAACGATGAACGAACATGAACGAACGAAGAACGTTCATCCAAGATCAAGGATGAACGATGAACTAGCATAAGCACATAACTACTACAAGAACGATGATATTTCCATTGATAAAGAAATAAGTCTTACAAAGAGAGTAAAAGGATATAAGGGAATATACCCCAAACTCTCCAAGGGACTTGGGAGCCAAAAGGGCAGCCCAACTACTCAGCCTAAGCCTAACTAGAGAGCCCCTAGCTCTGGATGTGTGGAGGAGGGAATGAGCCTCTTGTGTTGTGTGTCTTCTAAGGGGAGGGGTACCCTTTATTTATAGCCCTCAAAGGCGGTGGAATTGAGGCGGTTCCTTAGGTCGGTGGCATTGATTGCAGGTGGAACCGACCTCCTGAAGTCGGTTGCAAACCGCCTTAGAAAGATGGACCAAGGGGGGCCACCTGGCAGGTCGGCCGACCTAGGTATTGGGGTCGGCCGACCTGGCCCTGGCCCCCCCTGGGCTGGGCTTTTGCCGGTTGCCTCCCCTCGGCCTTTAAGCCTCTTTTCCAGGTGCGTGGCCTCAGTTGATATTCTGGGTGGTTCTGGGCCTTTAATCCTTGAATTATATTCCCGCGGCGAGCGTCGTTTGATGGACGTGTTGGAATCGTCGCCTTGGGCCTTGTTTTACACCTGAAAATCCCTGTTTTCCACCTGCACATCCAAATCTAGAGGTACACGTGGAAATAGGTTATTTGATAAGAAAATGCAAGTAACAAGTGTTAGTTCTTCCTTATTTATAGAGCTAATTGACGGTCAAAAACTGGGTCTAAGGACCGTCAACAACTCCCCCAAGCTGTCCTCCTTGCTCGTCCCGAGCAAGAAGTAGGACTTAGGATGTTGATCAGGAGTTGCTACAATGTTTCATATCTCATAGGTACCATGCACACAACAAAATACTCTCCTTTGAGTTGAAAAAGTTGGCATGGTAGCTCACCCTTTACCTTACTCCTTATGGGGCGTATGGCTTTTTCCTTGTCTTGGGCGGTTGAGAGATAGAACGGTTATAACAGAGCACCAATCACTTGTCCATTGTTTGACTTTTATTTTCCGGAGGTTTTCAAAATTTTTGAAATAAAAGCAAAGTTCATCAAATGATGCTCTCGAATCGCTCAATAAGTGTATATTCCTCACCAAGGCATTATTGTGTTGCCTCTTTGTCATCCTACTTCTAAGGCTTGTATGTGGAGCTCAAGGTAGGGATGATATGAGGCATACTTGCATCACACATATTGCTGAACCAAAAGAGTGGATCCATGGAGAATGCAAGTCATACAACCTTGATCAAGATGTGCATGTGTGTATATGGTGGTGGTGAGGTGGAAGAACTATACTCCTTTTTATTTGTTTCCTCTCTCTCTTTTTGAATTTTTGAGGAGATCATGGCTATCTTTCTTTCTTCTTTTTCTCAACATTTTTCTTTCTTTCCCCATTTTTTCATCATGCTCTACTTTTGTATGAGCAGGGGATTATTCTTTTTCTTTCTTTTGCATAGCCATGTCTCCAATGATAAATTTTGAGAGAGAGGTAACAATGAATTTTTTGGAGTATTTATTTTGGTGGAAAGTGTGGTGGTATTGCTTAACTTCCAGTGTAGAAGTTTAGCATGCGAGGTGGAGTGTACGTGATCTTGATCAATGAGAGTATGACAAGCTTCTCACTAGGGTCACACAATTTTGATAAAGCTCAATGCAATGACAAGCAGCATATGTGTAAGGGTTTGCAATGTAAGAACAACATATGGCTTTGGTAGGAATTTTGATCATTGAGGAACTTTATCATTTTTTTTTGTATTTTGTAAATAAAACTCCGGAAGTCAAGTCTTACTTTGAACAAGATCATAGCCGCCCTATTTGTACCATATCATATCTCACAACAACTTAGACTTAGATCAAGCACTATGCAGCCCACAAGTTTCAAGTTCTAGGTAAGCATAAGCCAAAAGTCTCAAAACTGGGAGAGCACTAAGTTGTGACTAGGTAAAACAAGAGATAAAACAGAGCAACTATTCATCATCTCAACATAAGGAAGGCTAAACACTCATACTCGCATATAAGAGAAACTACGAAAAACTAGAAACCACACTAAAGACTATTTTTGTTCTTTTTGGTTTTGTCATTTTTATTTTATTTTCAGATTTATCTTTTTTTTGGTATTTTTCATGAGAGGTGCAAGAACAAGCAAACAAAAGAAACAAAAGGATACAAGTTGCGATACATGATACCTTAGCGGGGGGGGGGTATGGCATCCCCCCCAAGCTTGTTCTTGCTCGTGGGTGACGTCGAGGATCGAACCCGGTGTGGCGAAAGTAAGCCAACATATCGGCTTGGCCCTGCTGCGTCATGTTGGTGAGGTTGGTGAGCTGGGCATTTGTGTTTTCTTGCCACTGATGGATCTGCAGGACGTGTTGATTGAGAGTGCTCTCAACGTCCTCTCCTCGAGTCTCGATGCGTCCCATTTGCTCGGTGAGCGCATTCATTTGCTGCTCGAGATATGGATCACGAGCTGCAGACGAACGACGCCCACCGGCCCGTGGTGAGTAGGACGTCGAATCGGAGGAGATTTCCTCCCATTGCGCGCGGGGATGGTGCGTCCATTGGGCTTGGCCCGCACCCTGCTGCGACGAGCCGCCGACCTCAAATGGTGGTGGAGTGGTGTACCCACCAGGACCATACCCGGCGTGACCGTAGCTTGGCCCATATGCATAGGCCATGGGCTGCGGTGCGGGTATCCCGGTTCGGCGGTCGGCTCCGGCCTGCGCGTCCTCCTGCGAGAAGAAGTACTCCTGCGTGCAGCCTCCTCTTTTTCGAGAGGTGTGGTTAGGTTTTTATAGCCATACAAACGAAGTTCCCGGTTAGGTAACGGGAATTCATTTGTATAACCGACATAATAAAATATGAGAGAATTATTTGGACCATGCTTGAGTGTATGACCTTGAATAAGATAATCCTCGGTGATAAGAGAGCGGGGGTGTATCAATATAAGCAACATTAGCATCATGCAAAGCACCAACACCCGCAGCAATACGTGTAATCAACGAGGTGCACTCAATCGGTCCAGTCATTCTAAAATTTTCTAACCACTGAGAAATCATGGACATGACAGGAGCAATCTTTATTTTCTCAACCATAGCATAAAGAATTTTCAGATCATCCTCGCGCACAATCCTAATATCACTTCTAGGAAACAAGGTAATGCCAAGCCACATGTGCAACAAGCGCAAGGTAGGATGATGAATATGATTAGTTCGGGGTTTCTCACAAGTAGGAGATGCAGAAATTCTTTGCCAAAAAGCTAACTTTGAGTAACCCGGAATCGAACTATCAACATCAATGGTGCAGCGAGAATTAAAGCCGAGGCATTGACTAAGGATTTTCCATGTCAAAATGATATCCTCCCGGAAAAACCGAAAGGTAATACCGTCATCTACCACGCGTAGGGTGCATAAAAACTGTAGTGTAAGTAAGCGGGAACCCTGCTCATCTACACTTGCAAACTTATCCCACCCTATTGCTTTAAATACTCGAGAAAATTCAGCATCCATACCAATCTTTTGCAGCAGTTCCGTATCAAATGCTCGCGTAGGAGCAAATGTACGGAGTCGGAGAGCTTCGTAGGCGCCCATCTCTTCGTCGCCCACCAAGTCGAGGTCGGTGTCGACGAGAAGACGATGCTCGGTGTTGGCTTGTTCCTCCGTTGCGGCTTCATGTTGAGGGCTTGATACTTGCTCGGTGGTGGTGCGGGCGCGAGTGCGAGGTCGAGATGAACCCGAGCCTGTGCTCCCGGACCGGAGCAGCGAGGCGAAGGCCTTGCCGGCGCGCTTCATGCTGCAGCGAGGTCGAGCAAGAACGCAAGAACGAAAACTCCGAACGGGTTATGAGAGTGAAAACCAATCGATGAAACCGTCGGTGTTCTTGCAAGCGAGAAATCGCAACTCGGAAAACCAAACCAAAACAAAACTGCAAAGCAAACCAAAGGAGAAATATTTTTGCAGAATTTTGAGGCAAGAACCAAGTGAGCACAAAGGAAAACTTGAGAGCAATGGAGTGAAGAGTGTTGAGGAGTGGAAATGAGAGTGAATGAGAGGGGGAGTGCAATGGCCGGCCACCTCCTTATATGGGCGAGCCATAACGGCTCATTTTGAAAGGAGCATGGGGCAGGTGACCGTTGGGGCAAAGGGGAGCGCGCCCAACGGCCACCCTGGGTCGGCCGACCTGGCAAGTGGGGTCGGCCGACCCTCTGTGGGGCCATCCTGTCATCCCTCTTGGCCCACAGCCCCCATCGGCCAAATTGGTGATGACCATGGTTGCTATGTCCAGAAAATCCTCAAAATTATTTGCTCAAAAAGATTTCCAAATAAAAGGTTGCCTCGAATTCAAAATTTTTCGAAAAAATCAAAAATCGACATGTTGATGAAAAATTTCAACATGCAAAAATATTTTTGGCTTTTCCATGATGATACAAGGGTGGTCCAAAAATTTCATCCAAAGATGAGTCATTTTGAACGCAAAAGTGTTTTTGAAAATTTTGATTTTTAAATGCATGGCGAGGGAAAAATTCAAATATGCTGGCGGAAAAATCCAAATAAATTTTTGGTGGAGGAAATAAATATGCAAAGTGGTTTGGAAAGAAATCCAAATGCAAATGTGGTGAAAAAAATTCAAAAAGAAAAGAGAATCAAACCGAATGATAATGCCGGTTTTCCTGGCGGCCAGGGCCGTGTCGTTTAAAGTCCGACGGGCTAAGACTTCTCCAACGGGTTTAGCTTGGTGGCGCGGACCCGGTCCTTGGAGATGAGGACGTAGAGGGCTGCGCCTTGACTTGCCACACTTGTTTCATCTTTGGTGGTGTAGGTGGCTTCTCGGACTTTGGGACGGGTTTCTTGGCCCATAATCCCGGCCTCGTGGTCGCAGGTTTCTTTGGTTGAAAATGCGATGGATTTTCAATCTTTGCCAAGCTCTTCCATAGAGCAATGAGGCTGTCCGTTTTCCTGGCTGTCACTTCAACTTCTTGAATGTTGGAGGTGTTTGGCTCATACTTGACCTTGATCATCGAGCATTGTTCTTTTCGAGGTTGGAACTCGAACTTCTCCTTCTTCCCATTGATGTAGAGGCGGATTTCTCCAACTCCAACATCAATTTGGGCCTTTGTGGTGCTAAGGAAGGGACGTCCCAAGATGAGGGGTGTTTCCTTGTCAATATCCATGTCAAGCACCACAAAGTTCACCGGGACGGTGTGGCCTCTTATGAATACCGGCACATCCTCCGCAATCCCCATTGGAAAGCGAAAGGATGAGTCGGCCAATTGTAGCCGCATCGCTGTTGGTGTGAGGAATCTGTACTTTAATTGCTCGAAGATTGCCTTGGGCATAATGCTCACGCTGGCCCCAAGGTCACACAGTGCATAGTCGAAGTGGAATCTCTTGATTGCACAAGAGATTACTGGAAAGCCTGGATCAGATTTTATTGTAGAAGGTTCTCCTCTTATTTGCCTGTTCTCCCCTGCATGGTTAGTCCCACGAGAGAACATTTCGCCTCTCATAGTGATAACATTAGCTTTTTCAATGGGAGATTCTGGTTGCCCAGGAATCTGCCCAGATTTAGCAGAAGGAACGAGAGCAGCAAGCTGAGCTAACTGAGTTTCTATCATTTTATTAAAGCTCAACTGATTTTTGAAAGCGGAAGAAAGACCTTCTATTTTTGAATTTAAACTCTCTAAACTTTGATCATTGGCAGCAAGCTTTTTGTTGATTGATTCGTTGATTTTAGCTTGGCCATAAACCAAATCTTTCAAAGAAGGCTGATTATTATTAAAACCAGAGAAATTATTACCTCCTTGATAAGATTGGCGGTTTTGGTTAAAACCTTGACCTCCACTTGGACGATACCCATTGTTGTTGTTCATGTAGAATGCTTCTTCATGGATATAGTTGGGGCAGTCCTTCCCCATATGGCCAGGGTTGCCACATTCCTCACACGTGATGCGTGAGTCAAGTGAACGAACACTACCATGCGTGTTGAAGTCGTCCAAGCGCTTCATGACGAGGTCGAGCTTAGCGGACAATAAGTCCACCTCCTTGATAGGGTGTACGCCTTTAGAGCGTGGTTGGAGACGTTCATCGCTCCACCCTTGATTAGAGACCATCTTCTCAATAAGTTCTTTAGCTTGAGCAACGGTCATTGAGAAGAAGGCTCCTCCAGCAGCGGCATCCATATGTCCACGGGTTGTTGGTGTCAACCCGTTGTAGAAATGTTGAAGAATGAGCCATTCTTCCATCCCGTGGTGTGGGCAGGCGGATATGTAATCTTGGAGCCTATCCCACGCCTCGGCGATGGTTTCATTGTTGGCTTGCTGGAAGCTTGATATTCTTCCACGAAGGGCATTGGTTTTGCCCAACGGGAAAAACTTTGCGAGGAACGCTGTAGAACAGCGGTCCCAAGTGTCAATGCTGGCACGATTGGCATAAAACCATTGTTTCGCCTTCCCAAGAAGGGAGAGGGGAAACAACGAAGTCTGATAGCATCTTGGTTGACTCCGGCGGTTGCCGATGTGTTGCATATCTCAAGGAATTGCTGGAGATGAGTGTTGGCGTCCTCCGTGGCCTTTCCACAAAAAGGAATGGCCTGCACCATAGTGATTAGGCTTGATTTGACTACAAACCCTGCGTCACCGGCGTTGACATTGGGCCCAACGGGAACATTGGCAACGGAGGGAGCAGAGTAGTCACGGAGGGTCCTTTGATCAGCCATGTCAATAAGTGATGATGGTGCGGATGATGTGGGTTCGTCTGTCGGGAGTGTTGCTTGTGAGGGAGAGTCGACGCGGGGTCGGACTTTCCTTACAAGCGACTCTGGATTATCAACAAAGTTTTCCGGCAAGTTGAATCCACGCATACACTATCCTGTTTTCACATCAAAGAGAGAAAACAGATCAAGGTTAGCCTGCAATGGAAATGGTTAAATCACATCAAGTGTAATCATGAGTAATCATTGTATACACTTGTCAACAATTGTCTTCCCCGGCAACGGCGCCAGAAATGCTTGTTGGTATTTCTTACACCAAACAGAAAACACCACCTTAGGCTGGTTAGGCCTAGAGTGAATATTCCCGGTTCGGCGCCAGAAATACCTGGGGTTAAGTTACTTGCTTAGGATACATAATAATCCACAACTAGCAACGAGTGCCAGATATGTATTATTAGTATTTAATCATAAAAGATAATCCGCAAGCGCACGGATACCCGTTGTTGCATTTCACCCGAGAGTATTCCAGGGTATCGTTATTTATATTTTCCCAAAGGAAGACGTGGTTGACAAGTGTGTACTTATACTCATGGTGTTACAAATGATAGATCATAACCAATATCCAAATGCAGGGGTAAGGCAATAAATGGATAGAGGATAGTGTGACACACACAGCAGGCAGTTCCACTCTCTGATAAAAGGCGAGAGGCGGCTCTAAGCTAGACTAAGGTTAAGTAAGAAGAACTGCTACTCCTAATGTACATCGTCAAGTAGCGTGCGTAGCATCTACCTATAGCCTAAGCTGCACACAAGCCAAGACTAAGCTGTTCTACTGCCAAGCCATCATCGGGAGATCCAGCGATCAGAGTCTACCCCAATCTCCGGACATTTCATATATACTCCTACGCCATACCCGAACGTGGAGGATTACAAGGGACGGACAGGGCTGTCACCACCTGCCGCCTACCTCTACAAACCGTGGGGCACGAACACGCATCCAAGGGTGGAAAGGAAGCCCTAGCACCATGCTAGCGTAACTAACCACAACTCTAGATCCCTCGAGGCACCTCGCAAGGCGATAAACCTAGAGCACTCTTGCAAGACAATGGACCCGATGACTAAGCAAAAGGAACAACTAGGTCTAGCAAGCGATTACTTAGACAAAGGATCAAAACTAGCACTACGTTAAGCATAGGCGTTCGTCGCTCAAGAACGAGCGACGAACGATGAACGATGAAGAACGATCATCGTTAACCGATGATCGAGTATGAACGAACGACGAACGAACGATGAACGATCATGAACGAACATCGATGAACGATGAACGAACGATGAACGAACATGAACGAACGAAGAATGTTCATCCAAGATCAAGGATGAACGATGAACTAGCATAAGCACATAACTACTACAAGAACGATGATATTCCATTGATAAAGAAATAAGTCTTACAAAGAGAGTAAAAGGATACAAGGGAATATACCCCAAACTCTCCAAGGGACTTGGGAGCCAAAAGGGCAGCCCAACTACTCAGCCTAAGCCTAACTAGAGAGCCCCTAGCTCTGGATGTGTGGAGGAGGGATGAGCCTCTTGTGTTGTGTGTCTTCCAAGGGGAGGGGGTACCCCTTTATTTATAGCCCTCAAAGGCGGTGGAATTGAGGCGGTTCCTTAGGTCGGTGGCTCTGGATGTGTGGAGGAGGGAATGAGCCTCTCGTACTCGCTATTCCAACAATCACGAATCCCACAACAAGACTTCTACGAGCACTTACTTAACGAATAAATAAACTAAATAGAAAAGAACTACTAAAATAAATAAATAAAGATAAAACTAAATATATTATATTGAATAAAATAATATATCAAGAGTAAGGATACAAAGAACTATACCGAACTCCGAGAAGACTCCGGAAGCCCGAGAGAGCTCTCACTCTACTCTACTCTACTCTAACTCCAAAGCTACTACTCAACTAAACTAATGAACACTTGGATGAAGTGTGATGGTGCGAGTTGCTTCGGAGGCCGAGGGGTCCCTTTTATAGCTTGTGAAGGCGGTGGAAGCACCCTGGCCGAAGCTGGAGAGGCGGTGGCGCCAAAGTCGGCCGGCCGGCCTAGGGGGGTGGCCGGCCGGCCGTCCACTGTGGCGGTTTGCCACCGACTTGCTCCTGGACGCTCCAGATCACTCCCTGAAGGCGGTCTGAAGGTCGGTTTCTTGCTGGGGTCGGCAGAATTGGATTGAGGGCCAAGTAAAGGCCCAAATAGCCCACCTTCTAGAATGTCGGAGGAATTCTGCCGAGTGGGCTTGAATTGTGCGTTGAAGATTATTTTCCAGCCCACTGGAGGGAGCCTGGGGCCTGTGGCCACCAGGTGGGGCCGGCCGGCCTAGGGTGGGGCCAGCCGGCCAGGGAATTTCCCTGGCTGGGCCCACTTTTCTCCATTATGCACTCCTGCATCCAAATATCCACCAAAACTTGTGGAGTAGCATTATTCCTAACTACTATGCACAAAATCTTGGTGTTATGTATTTATTTACCGTAGGCTGGCGGTCAAAACATGGTTTAACGACCGCCAACAACCTCCCCAAGCTTAAACTTTGCTCGTCCCGAGCAAACTCAACTCAGGGTACCGGCGGATCAGGAGTTACAAAGAAGCGCCCCATGGGTAATAAAGATGCAACATCATACTCCCTAAACAGTGGTAAGTTTACGAGAGCACAAAATATTCATGAGTGTTGCATAAATCGTGGGGCTTATATGTCACACCTTGTCATGCAGCATTGAAGACTAGAACGGCATTTTTGGACAAGTAAACAATTCTAGCAGGTATGCATCCAGAGTTTTTATGTGCTGCAAGGTAAGGTGCAAAAATTCTCCTTCGTTTTGGTAGGCACTTCTCTTACCTACCAATGTGAGTCTTGTTCCTACAAGCTTCACTCATCCTACCTTCTACCAAATGAGGCTTTGTATGTGGAGCTTGGTAAGGAATGCACAAATGTTATGCATATATTGTAAAGCTAAAGAATGAGTCTCAATCAACATAGCAACTCCATTTATTTTGGTCATAAGAAATGATGTGATGGAGGGGGAGAAAATGAACTCACACTTATGGAAGGGGATTTTGAAAAACATTGGTCCTTTATTTTGCTCAAGATGTTTATGATAAGAACCATATAGCCATCGACTTTTGTCACGCAACCATGGAGTTTTTTTTTTTTTTTAACTACTCCATGGTGCAAAGGGCCATAAATTTTGAATGGTTCAATGAGACATTTTGAAATATTCTTGAGCATTTTGGATGGACCAAAAGTTTTGCAAACTCTGAAAAATGTTTGGTTGATTTATCCAAACATTCCCCTTTTTATTTGGTGGAGAGAGATTTTCGAAAACACACGCGAAGGAATTATAACCAAAATTAGGAGTGCTTAGTTTCAAGAGTACATCAAACCTTAACAAAACTCAATGCACAAACAAATGGCTATGAGTGGGGCTGTTTCGAGTATTATGATATGGCTCTGGTAGGTAAATAAATCCACACTAAGAGAAGTGTGCCAAAACAGAAGGGTTTTAGGTACTTGCAGCAATTCAAGAAAAACATCTCTGGATGAAACCATACTAAAAAAATTGCAACAAGTCCTAATCATGCCATATCACAATCCACAATGCTCAGACTTGGTGTAACAAATGCAACCCACGGAAATAAGCAAGACTCATGATGTGATCATGCTCAAGTAAAAATAACACATATGTCAGGAGTAGAGGTTGCATCTATGCGACACATGGGAAACTAATTTGTAACTCGATAATCATTTCCCTTAAGCGTAGCATAACACCAAGATTCTAGCATTTATTCGAAACAGGGAGTTTATTTATCTATTAAGAAAAGTTAGGAATACTTACCTGGGGGTCCTCCCCAAGCTTGAGTCTTTGCAAGACTCGAGCTTGTATTGAACTCCTTCTTACCTGGGGGTGCCCTCCCCAAGCTTGAGTCTTTGTAAGACTTAAGCTTGATTCAGGCTCTTCCTCCTCCTTCTTGATCTGCAAAAAAGAGTGAGGATGATACAAGTGGCTAGCCCCTAATGAGCATCACCGGGAATCCTATTATTTTTGTTGTTTTTAATTTTTTTCAAATTTTTATTTTGTTTTTATGATTTATGAAAAGAAAAACAAGTGCTAGGCCTAGCTAGGATAACGATTGGGATGGCCTCCCCAATCGGAGGGCTCTCATTTTTACGTCTTTGGTGGTGTCTTTTTCAACTCGTTTGGACCTCGCTCGCTGGAGAATCTGGCGAGGTAGAGGTTCCTTCTTTCTTCCGCCACATCTTGGTTGTCTTCTTTGTGTTGGTGGCGGCGACCTTTTCTTCGTTAGGCGCCTTTGTTGTACTCTCATCGGTCGATACCGTAGCTGCCTTCTTCTTTCTTGAGCGCCTCGCTCTCCTCTTCTTGGGCGATTGTGACTCGCCTACTCCTTCTTGCGGAGGAGTAAGAGGGGCTTGAGGTGGTTTTGGCGGCTGAGGCATCCTCCTTGGAGTCCTCCAATACTTTGCTAGCCTTCTTGCATTCTCTCTTTCCAGATAGTCTCTCATGTATGCAATGAGCTTGTCTGGCTGTGGCATGGGTGGAGTAATCTCAATCTTCTCCACTCTCCTTGGGTCCTTTCCATATATGACCCGTACTTGCTTGCATTGCTCAACTTTGGGTTTGAAGTTGAACGTTTCTTCCCTGCCGTTGAAGTCCAAGTGGATCTCTCCTGCCCCCACGTCGATGTTGGCGCTGGTAGTGCTCAAGAATGGCCTCCCAAGGATGAGAGGAGCCTTGTCATCCACCTCCATATCCAGCACAACAAAGTCAACGGGGACGAAGAGATTTCTGATCTGCACGGGAACTTCTTCGACAATCCCCAAGGGCAGGCGCAGTGACCCGTCTGCAAGTGGAGCTTCATGGTCGTTGGGATAATGGATGGTTTAACCAATCGTACATCACCTTCGGCATGATGCTCACGCTCGCCCCTAAGTCACATAGTGCCCGAGCGAAACACCGGTCGTTAACCAAACACGGAATGGTTGGCCATCCGGGATCTCTTCTGATCACGTCCTTGGGGAGTGCGGCATGCAAGTCGCTTTCTTCACACCTGATGGTTATTGCATTCACACTCTCCTTGGGATTAACTTCCGGTTGCCCAGGAAGTTTACCCTCACGAGGAGACTGCACAGCTGAAGCTATTTGCGCTATTTGCGTTTCTAGCATCTTGTTATGGCTTAGCTGATTTTGCAGAGCAGTGCTGAACGACTCTAGCTTGGCATCTATGCTCTCTAAAGCCTTGTCGGTAGTAAGAAATTTCTTACTAATGCTGTCATTGATCTTGACCTGGCCGAGAACTAGATCCTTGATAGAGGGCTCATAACGGGAAAGATTACCGTTGTTACCTCCCTGATTCTTGTTGAAGGAGAGGTCAGGCCTTGAGTTCCAGCCGTAGTTGTTCTGGGAGCGGTACCCATTGCCATTGTTGAGGAAATTGCATTCCTCTCTCGCATTTGGGCAGTTGATGCCCATATGCCCAACGCTGCCGCATTCCTCACATGTCATGCGGGAATCCGCAACTTGCAGGTCCTGTGGAGACTCCACCTTGCGGAGTAGCTGATCGAGCTTGATGGCGAGCATGTCCATCGTCTCCACTTGGTGTACTCCACGGGTCTTGGTGCTCGCCGCTTGGCGTTCACCATGAGTCTGGTTGGCCGCCACCTTCTCGATCAACTTCTTAGCGTTCTTTACGCTAAGGGAGAAGAAGGAGCCGCCTGCTGCGGCGTCGAGGTGCTCTCGAGCGGACGGCCTCAAACCGTGGTAGAAACTCTGTATGAGGAGCCATTCTTCCATGCCATGCTGTGGGCATGAGAGAACGTACTCCTGCATCCTGTCCCAGGCTTCCGCGGTCGACTCATCTGCGAGCTGTTGGAAGCCCGATATCTTGTTCCGCAGGGCAGTCGTCTTGCCCGGCGGGAAGAACTTGGCGAGAAAGGCATTGGAACATGCCGTCCACGTGTCGAGGGACTCTTGGTTCGCGTAGAACCACTGGAGAGCCTTCCCCAACAGAGAGAATGGGAAAAGCTGTAGTCGGATGGCGTCCTGACGTGCATCCTTTATGACGAAAGTGTTGCACGTCATCAGGAACCTTTGAAGGTGAGCATTTGCATCCTCCGACGGCTTCCCACAGAAAGGACTGGCCAAGATCATGTTGATCAAGGCTGGCTTAAGCTCATAGTCCTTGTTGGTGATGCGCGGGTTGGGACCCACGCGGATGTTCTCCGTAGTTGGCGCGGAGAAGTCATTGATCGTCTTCTCGATCGGATCACCCATGTTGTTTGCTGATGAAGGTAGAGGGTGATCGACAATCGTCGGAAGGGATCCCTCGAGAGCCAGAACTTTCGATCGAGCGTGGGTGGGGGAGGGGTAAGCCTGGCCCTCACCCTTCTCAAGAACTGTTCCGGATCTGGGGTGGAAGTTTTTCTGGTAGGTCGAAACCAGTCATGCACAGTCCTGTTTCAAATTTTCACAACAAAGAAAGACAGGACAAGGGTAAGCCCGCAAAAGTAAGTGATCATTATTCTTCTCACAAACTTCAATGCATTATTCAGTTCCTAGCTGCTACTTCCCGGCAACGGCGCCAGAAATGCTTGTTGGCGGTTCTTATGCGATAAAATTAAATTCATTAATTCCTCAAGCGCACGGATCACCATTGTAGCATTTCACCTTGGAGTATTCCAGGGTTATCGTATTTATATTTCCGCAGGGAAGTAGAGCAAAAGGTAGCTGAATAATAGATATGCATTGGATAATTTGGAGAAAGAAATAATGTATCAACTATACTTGAGACGGGGGTAAGATAGGCATGATAGATATGGGTGGCACACACACATCCTCAAATCCAAGGTAATAAAATAAATCGTAGTATACATTTGGAGAGAGCAACGAGATAGAGTTAAGGCTACCTGTATGTTTATCTATTATTTACCTTCCTAGCAGTCAAGTCTACAAAGGTTATTTACTCTAGCTAAGCTCATACACATACAAGTCATGTCGTTTCGGGGCACACACGTGCTAGGTCAACCGATGAAGCTAGTTCAAACCTAGGGAATCGTATGCTATAATTAAGACCCTGCTGAGTCCAACCCGGACGTGGTGGATTACAGAGACCGGTGCAGCTGTCACATACACTCGCGGCTACCATCCTCCGTGGGGTTGGGTGCCAAACGTGCATAGGCCAAGATCTAAGCGCCACGCTTACAACCCGCCTAGAGGAGCTACTCTTGATCAACGGAGCAGTCCTATCTAAGAATGAACAAGCACAGATTTCACACGACGTCATCTCCGACGACGGCACTCTCTCGTACTCGCTATTCCAACAATCACGAATCCCACAACAAGACTTCTACGAGCACTTACTTAACGAATAAATAAACTAAATAGAAAAGAACTACTAAAATAAATAAATAAAGATAAAACTAAATATAATATATTGAATAAAATAATATCTCAAGAGTAAGGATACAAAGAACTATACCGAACTCCGAGAAGACTCCGGAAGCCCGAGAGAGCTCTCACTCTACTCTACTCTACTCTAACTCCCAAAGCTACTACTCAACTAAACTAATGAACACTTGGATGAAGTGTGATGGTGCGAGTTGCTTCGGAGGCCGAGGGGTCCCTTTTATAGCTTGTGAAGGCGGGGTGGAAGCACCCTGGCCGAAGCTGGAGAGGCGGTGGCGCCAAAGTCGGCGGCCGGCCTAGGGGGTGGCCGGCCGGCCGTCCACTGTGGCGGTTTGCCACCGACTTGCTCCTGGACGCTCCAGATCACTCCCTGAAGGCGGTCTGAAGGTCGGTTTCTTGCTGGGGTCGGCAGAGAATTGATTGAGGGCCAAGTAAAGGCCCAAATAGCCCACCTTCTAGAATGTCGGTGGAATTCTGCCGAGCTGGGCTTGAATTGTGCGTTGAAGATTATTTTCCAGCCCACTGGAGGGAGCCTGGGGCCTGTGGCCACCAGGTGGGGCCGGCCGGCCTAGGGTGGGGCCGGCGGCCAGGGAATTTCCCTGGCTGGGCCCACTTTTCTCCATTATTCACTCCTGCATCCAAATATCCACCAAAACTTGGGAGTAGCATTATTCCTAACTACTATGCACAAAATCTTGGTGTTATGTATTTATTTACCGGTAGGGTGGCGGTCAAAACATGGTTTAACGACCGCCAACAGCCAACCGCCACTGTGGATGGCTGGCCGGCCTTGTAGGGGGCCGGTGTTGGCGGTTCTTATGCGATAAAATTAAATTCATTAATTCCGCAAGCGCACGGATCACCATTGTAGCATTTCACCTTGGAGTATTTCCAGGGTTATCGTATTTATATTTTCGCAGGGAAGTAGAGCAAAAGAAAGCTGAATAATAGCTATGCATTGGATAATTTGGAGAAAGAAATAATGTATCAACTATACTTGAGACGGGGGTAAGATAGGCATGATAGATATGGGTGGCACACACATCCTCAAATCCAAGGTAATAAAATAAATCGTAGTATACATTTGGGAAAGCAACGAGATAGAGTTAAGGCTACCTGTATGTTTATCTATTATTTACCATTTCTAGCAGTCAAGTCTACAAAGATTATTTACTCTAGCTAAGTTCATACACATACAAGTCATGTCGTTTCGGGGCACACACGTGCTAGGTTAACCGATGAAGCTAGTTCAAACCTAGGGAACCGTATGCTATAATTAAGACCCTGCTGAGTCCAACCCGGACGTGGTGGATTACAGAGACCGGTGCAGCTGTCACATACACTCGCGGCTACCATCCTCCGTGGGGTTGGGTGCCAAACGTGCATAGGCCAAGTTCTAAGCGCCATGCTTACAACCCGCGTAGAGGAGCTACTCTTGATCAACGGAGCAGTCCTATCTAAGAATGAACAAGCACAGATTTCACACGACGTCATCTCCGACGACGGCACTCTCTCGTACTCGCTATTCCAACAATCACGAATCCCACAACAAGACTTCTAAGAGCACTTACTTAACGAATAAATAAACTAAATAGAAAAGAACTACTAAAATAAATAAATAAAGATAAAACTAATTATATAATAAATAAAATAATATCACAAAAGAGTAAGATACAAAGAACTATACCGAACTCCGAGAATACTCCGGAAGCCCGAGAGAGATCTCACTCTACTCTACTCTACTCTAACTCCCAAAGCTACTACTCAACTAAACTAATGAACACTTGGATGAAGTGTGATGGTGCGAATTGATTCGGAGGCCGAGGGGTCCATTTTATAGCTTGTGAAGGCGGTGGAAGCACCCTGGCCGACTTTGGAGAGGCGGCGCCGACAAAGTCGGCCGGCCGGCCTAGGGGGGTGGCCGGCCGGCCGTCCCTTCGGTCGGTTGGCCACCGTCTTGCTCCTGGACGCTCCAGATCACTCCCTGAAGGCGGTCTGAAGGTCGGTTCCTTGCTGGGGTCGGCAGAATTGAAGTGAGGGCCAAGTAAAGGCCCAAATGGCCCACCTTCTAGAATGTCGGTGGAATCCTGCCGAGCTGGGCTTGAATTGTGCGTTGAAGATTATTTTCCAGCCCACTGGAGAAGGTTTGGGGCCTGCGGCCACCAGGTGGGGCCGGCCGGCCTAGGGTGGGGCCGGCCGGCCAGGGAATTTCCCTGACTGGGCCCACTTTTCTCCATTATTCACTCCTGCATCCAAATATTCACCAAAACCTGTGGAGTAGCATTATTCCTAACTACTATGCACAAAATCTGGTGTTATGTATTTTTTTACCGGTAGGGTGGCGGTCAAAACATGGTTTAACGACCGCCAACAACCTCCCCAAGCTTAAACTTTGCTCGTCCCGAGCAAACTCAACTCAGGGTACCGGCGGATCAGGAGTTACAAAGAAGCGCCCCATGGGTAATAAAGATGCAACAACATACTCCCTAAACAGTGGTAAGTTTACGAGAGCACAAAATATTCATGAGTGTTGCAAAAATCGTGGGGCTTATATGTCACACCTTGTCATGCAGCATTGAAGACTAGAACGGCATTTTCGGACAAGTACACAATTCTAGCAGGTATGCATCCAGAGTTTTTATGTGCTGCAAGGTGCAAAAATTCTCCTTCGTTTTGGGTGGCACTTCTCTTACCACTCCGATGTGAGTTCTATTCCTACAAGCTTCACTCATCCTACCTTCTACCAAATGAGGCTTTGTATGTGGAGCTTGGTAAGGAATGCACAAATGTCATGCATATATTGTAAAGCTAAAGAATGAGTCTCAATCAACATAGCAACTCCATTTATTTTGGTCATAGGAAATGATGTGATGGAGGGGGAGAAAATGAACTCACACTTATGGAAGGGGGTTTTGAAAAACATTGGTCCTTTATTTTGCTCAAGATGTTTATGATAAGAACCATATAGCCATTGACTTTTGTCATGCAACCATGGAGTTTTTTTTTTTTTTGACTACTCCATGGTGCAAGGGGCCATAAATTTTGAATGGTTCAATGAAACATTTTGAAATATTCTTGAGCATTTTGGATGGACCAAAAGTTTTGCAAACTCTGAAAATGTTTGGTTGATTTATCCAAACATTCCCCTTTTTATTTGGTGGAGAGAAATTTTCGAAAACACACGCGAAGGAATTATGACCAAAATTAGGAGTGCTTAGTTTCAAGAGTACATCAAACCTTAACAAAAACTCAATGCATAAACAAATGGCTATGAGTGGGGCTGTTTCGAATATTATGATATGGCTCTGGTAGGTAAATAAATCCTCACACTAAGAAAAGTGTGCCAAAACAGAAGGGTTTTAGGTACTTGCAGCAATTCAAGAAAAACATCTCTGGATGAAACCATACTGAGAAATTGCAACAAGTCCTAATCATGCCATATCACAATCCACAATGCTCAGACTTGGTGTAACAAATGCAACCCACGGAAATAAGCAAGACTCATGATGTGATCATGCTCAAGTAAAAATAACACATATGTCAGGAGTAGAGGTTGCATCTATGCGACACATGGGAAGCTAATTTGTAACTCGATCATCATTTCCCTTAAGCGTAGCATAACACCAAGATTCTAGCATTTATTCGAAACAGGGAGTTTATTTATTTATTAAGAAAGTTAGGAATACTTACCTGGGGGTCCTCCCCAAGCTTGAGTCTTTGCAAGACTCGAGCTTGTATTGAACTCCTTCTTACCTGAGGGTGCCCTCCCCAAGCTTGAGTCTTTGTAAGACTTAAGCTTGATTCAGGCTTTTCCTCCTCCTTCTTGACCTGCAAAAAAGAGCGAGGATGACACGAGTGGCTAGCCCCTAATGGGCATCACCGGGAATCATTATTTTTGTTGTTTTAATTTTTTTTCAAATTTTTATTTTGTTTTTATGATTTATGAAAAAGAAAAACAAGTGCTAGGCCTAGCTAGGATAACGATTGGGATGGCCTCCCCAATCGGAGGGCTCTCATTTTTACGTCTTTGAGCTAGACGTTCTCCATGTCTTTAACTCGTTTGGACCTCGCTCGCTGGAGAATCTGGCGAGGTAGAGGTTCCTTCTTTCTTCCGCCACACCTTGGTTGTCTTCTTTGTGTTGGTGGCGGCGACCTTTTCTTTAATAGGCGCCTTTGTTGTACTCTCATCGGTCGATACCGTAGCTGCCTTCTTCTTTCTTGAGCGCCTCGCTCTCCTCTTCTTGGGCGATTGTGACTCGCCTACTCCTTCTTGTGGAGGAGTAAGAGGGGTTTGAGGTGTAATTGGCGGCTGAGGCATCCTCCTTGGAGTCCTCTATTACTTTGCTAGCCTTCTTGCATTCTCTCTTTCCAGATAGTCTCTCATGTATGCAATGAGCTTGTCTGGCTGTGGCATGGGTGGAGTAATCTCAATCTTCTCCACTCTCCTTGGGTCCTTTCCATATATGACCCGTACTTGCTTGCATTGCTCAACTTTAGGCTTGAAGTTGAACGTTTCTTCCCTGCCGTTGAAATCCAAGTGGATCTCTCCTGCCCCCACGTCAATGTTGGCGTTGGTGGTGCTCAAGAACGGCCTCCCAAGGATGAGAGGAGCCTTGTCATCTACTTCCATATCCAGCACAACAAAGTCAACAGGGACGAAGAGATTTCTGATCTGCACGGGGACGTCTTCGGCAATACCAGCAGGATGACGAACGGACTGATCTGCTAGCTGCAAGCACATAGCCGTAGGCGATAATGGACAGTTTAACCTGTCATATACCGCCTTGGGCATAACGCTCACGCTTGCACCCAAGTCACAAAGTGCTTGAGAGAAGTGCTGGCTGCCAATCGAACACGGGATAGTAGGGCATCCTGGATCCTTCTTCTTTTCCGGAAGAGTGTTCAGAATGGCTGCGCTGCACTCTTCTGTAAGCTTCACTACCTCCATTGCTGGAATGGGGCGCTTGTTGTTGAGGATGTCCCGAAAATACCTAGTGTAAGTAGGTACCTGCATGGCATCAAGCAGCGGAATATGCACATATATATGTCGGATAGCCTCAACAAATTTATCAAAGCGCTCATCCACAGTGAGCTTCTTCCTGCGGTCGGGGTAAGGCAAGCCTGTAGTGTCAAAATACTCATGAGGTGCTGCCTTAGGTGGAGCTTGCTCAACGGGAGGATCTGTCGTTGGTTCCTCCTTGGAGCTCTCCTTCTCGGCGTCTTCCTCTTCAGGGACCTTCTTTTCTGGAACCTTTTTACCGGCCTTCTCCTTGGGGGCTGCATTTGGTGTCTTTCTCTCTGCACCCTTGGGGTATGGTGGGTCCACAGTACCTCTTCCTCCCCTGGTGGTGATAGCACTAACACTCTCCTTCGTACGAGGAGCCTGCACAGCTGAAGCTATTTGTGCAATTTGCGTTTCTAGCATCTTGTTATGGCTTAGCTGATTCTGCAGAGCAGTGCTGAACGACTCTAGTTTGGCATCTATGCTCTCTAAAGCCTTGTCGGTAGTAAGAAATTTCTTACTAATGCTGTCATTGATCTTGACCTGGCCGAGAACTAGATCCTTGATAGAGGGCTCATAACGGAAAGATTACCATTGTTACCTCCCTGATTTTTGTTGAAGGAGAGGTCGGGCCTGGAATTCCAGCCGTAGTTGTTCTGGGAGCGGTACCCATTGCCATTGTTGAGGAAATTGCATTCCTCTCTCGTATTCGGGCAATTGATGCCCATATGCCCAATGCTGCCGCATTCCTCACATGTCATGCGGGAATCCGCAACTTGCAGGTCCTGCGGAGACTCCACCTTGCGGAGTAGCTGATCGAGCTTGATGGCGAGCATGTCCATCGTTTCCACTTGGTGCACCCCACGCGTCTTGGTGCTCGCCGCTTGGCGTTCACCATGAGTCTGGTTGGCCGCCACCTTCTCAATCAACTTCTTAGCGTTCTTCACGCTAAGGGAGAAGAAGGAGCCGCCTGCTGCGGCGTCGAGGTGCTCTCGAGCGGACGGCCTCAAACCGTGGTAGAAACTCTGTATGAGGAGCCATTCTTCCATGCCATGGTGTGGGCATGAGAGAACGTACTCCTGCATTCTGTCCCAGGCTTCCGCGGTCGACTCATCTGCGAGCTGTTGGAAGCCCGATATCTTGTTCCGCAGGGCAGTCGTCTTGCCCGGCGGGAAGAACTTGGCGAGGAAGGCATTGGAGCATGCCGTCCACGTGTCGAGGGATTCTTGGTTCGCGTAGAACCACTGGAGAGCCTTCCCCAACAGAGAGAATGGGAAAAGCTGCAGTCGGATAGCGTCCTGAGGTGCATCCTTTATGACGAAAGTGTTGCACGTCATCAGGAACCTTTGGAGGTGAGCATTTGCATCCTCCGACGGCTTCCCACAGAAAGGACTGGCCAAGATCATGTTGATCAAGGCTGGCTTGAGCTCGTAGTCCTTGTTGGTGACGTGCGGGTTGGGACCCACGCGGATGTTCTCCGTAGTCGGCGCGGAGAAGTCATTGATCGTCTTCTCAACAACGGGGTCGGCCATGGTGTTTTTCGTTGAGGAGGCCCTGACAACCGGTGGAGGAGACGATTCGAGAGCCAGAGCGTTCTTGCGGATCTATTTGGTGAGTTTTGCTCGAACTTTCCTCAAGAACTGCTCTGGATCTGAGTGGAAGTTTTCTGGTAGGTCGAAACCAGTCATGCACAGTCCTGTTTCAAATTTCCACAACAAAGAAAGACAGGACAAGGGTAAGCCCGCAAAAGTAAGTGATAATTATTCTTCTCACAAACTTCAATGCATTTATTCAGTTCCTAGCTGCTACTTCCCCGGCAACGGCGCCAGAAATGCTTGTTGGCGGTTCTTATGCGATAAAATTAAATTCATTAATTCCGCAAGCGCACGGATCACCATTGTAGCATTTCACCTTGGAGTATTCCAGGGTTATCGTATTTATATTTCCGCAGGGAAGTAGAGCAAAAGAAAGCTGAATAATAGCTATGCATTGGATAATTTGGAGAAAGAAATAATGTATCAACTATACTTGAGACGGGGGTAAGATAGGCATGATAGAAATGGGTGGCACACACATCCTCAAATCCAAGGTAATAAAGTAAATCGTAGTACACATTTGGGAGAGCAACGAGATAGAGTTAAGGCTACCTGTATGTTTATCTATTATTTACTTTTATAGCAGTCAAGTCTACAAAGATTATTTACTCTAGCTAAGTTCATACACATACAAGTCATGTCGTTTCGGGGCACACACGTGCTAGGTTAACCGATGAAGCTAGTTCAAACCTAGGGAACCGTATGCTATAATTAAGACCCTGCTGAGTCCAACCCGGACGTGGTGGATTACAGAGACCGGTGCAGCTGTCACATACACGCGCGGCTACCATCCTCCGTGGGGTTGGGTGCCAACGTGCATAGGCCAAGTTCTAAGCGCCATGCTTACAACCCGCCTAGAGGAGCTACTCTTGATCAACGGAGCAGTCCTATCTAAGAATGAACAAGCACAGATTTCACACGACGTCATCTCCGACGACGGCACTCTCTCGTACTCGCTATTCCAACAATCACGATCCCACAACAAGACTTCTACGAGCACTTACTTAACGAATAAATAAACTAAATAGAAAGAACTACTAAATAAATAAATAAAGATAAAACTAATTATATAATAAATAAAATAATATCTCAAAAGAGTAAGATACAAATAACTATACCGAACTCCGAGAATACTCCGGAAGCCCGAGAGAGCTCTCACTCTACTCTACTCTACTCTAACTCCCAAAGCTACTACTCAACTAAACTAATGAACACTTGGATGAAATGTGATGGTGCGAATTGATTCGGAGGCTGAGGGGTCCATTTTATAGCTTGTGAAGGCGGTGGAAGCACCCTGGCCGACTTTGGAGAGGCGGCGCCGACAAAGTCGGCCAGCCGGCCTAGGGGGGTGGCCGGCCGGCCGTCCCTTCGGTCGGTTGGCCACCGTCTTGCTCCTGGACGCTCCAGATCACTCCCTGAAGGCGGTCTGAAGGTCGGTTCCTTGCTGGGGTCGGCAGAATTGAAGTGAGGGCCAAGTAAAGGCCCAAATGGCCCACCTTCTAGAATGTCGGTGGAATCCTGCCGAGCTGGGCTTGAATTGTGCGTTGAAGATTATTTTCCAGCCCACTGGAGAAGGTTTGGGGCCTGCGGCCACCAGGTGGGGCCGGCGGCCTAGGGTGGGGCCGGCCGGCCAGGGAATTTCCCTGACTGGGCCTACTTTTCTCCATTATTCACTCCTGCATCCAAATATTCACCAAAACCTGTGGAGTAGCATTATTCCTAACTACTATGCACAAAATCTTGGTGTTATGTATTTTTTTTACCGGTAGGGTGGCGGTCAAAACATGGTTTAACGACCGCCAACAGCCGGCCGGCCTACCTTCGCGCTGCCGACGTCCCAGCTTCGAGCATAAGTATCCCCCCCCCTGCAGGGGAGGCTATAAATAGAGGTGGCCGGCTCCATTCCAACTCGCACCATCACACTTGAGAAGAGAAGATCCAATGTAGGGTCACGCTCTTTCTCATAGAAGATCATTCCACTTGTGTAGTTTAGAGTAGGCTAGTTGGTCATGGGAGTTAGAGTAGAAGTGAGAGCTTCCCTCGGAGTTCCAGAGTTTTCTTCGGATATTGGGTAAAGCTCTCTTGTATCTTTTCTTTTTGATATTAGTTAATATAATTATTTTTCCTATTTATTTATTTTCTCATTTATTTATTTTAGTCTTTCTTTTAGTTTACATTTATTTATTTAAGTGATAATTATAGAGAAATTCTTGTGTTGGTTCCACGTCTGTGTATGATAGGTCTATCTGCATGGGTTGTTTGCACCGCAAATGCTTACACAATCCACATAGATTTGTTATGCATGGTTGGCTTGCTCTTTTACGTTGGAGTAAGTTATCTAGGATAGTTTCTTGTATGGTTCAAGGAATTATTCCTAGGCGTGAGTGTGCACCCAACCCCACGGAGGATGGTAGCCGCGAGTGTATGTGACAGCTACACCGGTCTCTGTAATCCACCACGTCCGGGTTGGACAGGTAGGGCCTAGACGCGGTCCGTTGCCTGGATACGTTAAACTTAGTTTCCGAGTTGCGTGTCTTGGCGAGTGTATCTGTAATGAAAGCTTAAGTAAATAGTTGTAACCCCTAGGCAGATACCCTTCTTCTCGTTGTCCTCCCAGTTGACTAGTCCTATCTCTTTATCTTCAAATGGAATCCTTGTGTGTGTTGGCTTGCCACCTATCATATCTTTCAATGTCTACCCATGCTTTGGTCTAGTTTGCAAGTTATAAATAATATATGTTTCCTTGTTAATTCATGATATTCTTAGCCCTGCTTCCCTGAGGAAAATATAAATACGATACCCTTGGAATACTCCTGGGTGAAATGCTACAACGGTGTTCCGTGCGCTTGCGGAGTTGATATTTGTCTCTGTGCGTAAGAAACGCCAACAGGAGTCAGCTTCACAGGGGAGTTCCTCACAGGGGCTAGGTGACACAGCTACTGAGTCTGAGCAGCACGTGCAGACTGGTAGTCAGATGGAGTCCATTCCTGAGGACGTGACACCGGACTCTAGAGCAGGACCTTCAGCCTCTGCTACAGCTCCAGCACAGACAGACTCTCTACTTCGCGCAGAGCTAACAGAGATCCGTAGAGAGCTCTGGAGTCAGAGAGAGGACAGAGACAGGGATCGACAGTTGATGGACAGCGTGATACTTACTCAGAGGGAGATGGCTATTGGTTTGTCCTCGATGTTCACAGGCTTTGAGATGATTGCTCAGACTCTTCGTCTCTTTGGACAGGCAGTACCAGGACTTCCGTCGTTCCCTCCTATCACTTTTCCAGGTGTGCTGCCACCAGATACGATACAGTTTCAGCAGCAGCAGCAGCATGCTCAGGCACAGGCAGGACAGTCAGCCAGCGAGGGACAATACTTCAGCACCTTACTCACGGCTCCCATCTCACCTGCTGGTGCACCTACGGTGGGACCGTCGACGTCCACGTTCGCTGGTTTGACAGGAGAGGCAGGACCTTCACATCAGTACTTGTCTTCACCAGGCCTCTCCATGACACCGTCAGCTCTTCTAGCTACCACAGCTCTGAGCTTTTCACCGCTACAGCTGACGAGTCCTTTCTTTGTGTCACCACTGCCAGCTCGCACTCTAGACTTCGACACAGTAGCCCAGACTGCCTCCATTCAGATCGACTCAGTGTTGACAGCTACACAGGCAGAGATGGTGTCTACTACAGTAGAGACAGCAGCAGTGCAGCAGTGGAGCAGACAGCTCCTCCCAGGACTCCTTCGCCACCACCAGCTTTTGAGCACACAGGCCCTCCTCCAGAGCAGCAGCAGCAGCAGCTACAGCAGCAGGACACTACCTCAGCTTCAGAGCCTACAGTGACCACTACTGCTACACCACCTCCTCCAGCCTCCGACGCGTAGGAGAGCAGTCTTTCCCTTTCTTCGTTCCTTTTTGGTCATTGGTGCCAAAGGGGGAGAGAGATCTTGTATAGGTCTAGGGTGAGTAGTGGAGTGATCTCATGTTCAGGGGGAGTGTGAGAGAGTTTTTGTCGAGGGAGAGTCCATTCGCTACTTTGTTTGTATATTCTTTTGGTACTTCGTGTTTCTTGTTGAGCTTGGATTTCTTTCGCTGGCGTTTAGCTCATCAAGAATGCACTTGGCTTTGTTTCATACACTTGCTCGTTATCTATATATATCCTGTTTATTGCTTTGAGTATGTGTATGCTAACCTGGATGTGCTTCTTTATATCTATCTTGCCAGGTTTCCTCTTTTTGTGATGATATGTGCACTAACTTGTTTTTGCAGGATTATCTTATAAACTTATCATCACAGTGTTGTGGTCATAGCTCTTGCTTTTATTCTATATATATATCACCCATGTGCTCTAACTCTATTTTGCAGGTGATACCTTTTTGAGCTATGACTACCTTGATATCCGTTTTACTTGCTTCTCTTTCATATCCAATCTTCTCGATCACTCTTGCCCATTCCATTCTTTATCTTATGATATGTGTTGTCACCAATCACTAAAAAGGGGGAGATTGTAAGCTTCATGACCATTGGAGTTCGGAGACCCCAAAGGTATGAATGTTTTGGTGATTGGGTGACTATATTGATGTGACTAACATTTCCATGTAGGATGTATAAATGGTCATGTCAAGGAAGCGTCGTCTCACAAACCCTATCTTTATCGACGACTTGGTGATTGGTTGCCTCGACAATTCGGATCGAAAACTTGATGGAGTCAAGGTTGAAGATGGATCAAGGCTAAGGACATGATAGATCCAAGCAAGTGTTGGCTTGGTGTAGATGTTAGCTTGAGTCCATAGGAAAAACCAGACTATCAAGAGGGATCGAATTGGTTCTCTTAGAGCACACTATGGATGCATTATGAGTCTCTTGAGGGCTAGGGTGGCTGAAGAGAAGAAGAGGAACCAAGAATGGAGAAGTTGGAAGCAATGATCAAGAAGTGGATCAAGTTTTTAGCGTATGCAGAAGAGACCGGATGGTACGGTCCTAGGGACCGTATGGTACGGTCTTCATTGAAGATCTAGACAGAGAAGTGAAGTCTCGGGATGCTGAGAAAATGAAGACCGTAGCATTGACCGGACGGTACGGTCAAGGGACCGTATGGTACGGTCATCAGAGGAATTCCAGATAGAGAAGCTGAAGTTTCTGGAAGTGAAGAAAATGAAGACCGGACTATTGATCGGACGGTACGGTCCTAGGGAGCGTATGGTACGGTCTTCATTGAAGAAGTTCAGACAGAGAAGAAGGAAATGGAAGAATGCCTGAAAATAGAGACCGGACCATACGGTCTAATGGAGACCGGATGGTACGGTCAATGGTACGGTCCCTATATTTCCTGGGCACTTTTGAGCAACGGCTAGTTTTGGGTTGGTAGCCTATATATAGTTAGTTGCTCGCCCCTTAAGGGGTCTCCTGGCCATTGTGGGAGTACAGGAAACTCAGAGGAAGCCAAGAGCAAGCGAGAGAAGCACTTGTGAAGGATTTGGAGTGATCCTAGTGCTTGAGAGAGTAGCAATTGCATCCAGTTGATCTCTAGGCTAGTGTGAGCTTGAGAGAGTCACTTCGTTTTGTTACTCTTGGTCTATGGCAAGGCCTAGACCGGTTAGGCGTTGGTGTTGAGCTGTCCAGGAGATTGTGGAAGCCGACACAAGTTTGTACACGATCTTGGAGCTTCCCGTGCGAAAAAAGCATCACTAGTGGAGCGCCCTTTGGCATGCATCAAGTACGGAGCCTTACCTCCCGAAGAGTACCCGGAGAGAGCCCGGCGGGACGTGCCCGCGACTTCACTCGGAGGGTGACGTGTGCTGTAGGAGGGATCGCCTTCGAGCGGAGGGACGGGGTCGAGACTCCGACGGGAGTGACCCAACGTGGAGTAGGGGAAGGCGCCATCCTTCCGAGACCACGGGAAAAACATCATGAGCATTCCTATCTCTATCTCTTTTACTTACTAGCATTTACGCTTCCGTATTTACTTTCATGCTAGTAGAATTGCTTGCTAGGTTGTCTCTTGTTACTTAGTAGAATTGCTTGTTAGGGTGTTGCTTGTTGCTAGACTAGATTGTGTGCGCGCATCGCTAGCTTCTTGTTGTCACCATATCTAGTCTTGCTAGCTTCACACCTTAAGTACGTTTGGGAGAAATTATTGAGACACCGATTCACCCCCTCTCTCGGTGCCCTTGATCCTTTCACACACAATTCTGCAGGAAATTCTAATTCTCTCATGGTGTTATTTGCAAAATAACAGGGTCCACGTAACTTCAGGTTAATATGCACAAACAGGAGGTTTAAACAGCAAAAACAGCAAGTTATTATGTTTCTGTCACAAATTCCCTAAAACCAGAGGTGTTATCTACAAAATAACACTAACCAGACAATTTCCAGAGACTTCAGGGTCTATTTTACAAAATTCAGGGTCTAATTATAAATTCAGAACAATCTGGACCAGACTGTAAACAGTTTGGATTGCGGGTCCAAATCTGGAAAACTTCAGGGTGTATTACGCAAAAATACATAGCCTAACCGCAAATGCTAATTCTTCAGGGGGTTTTTGGCAAAATTCCCATATTTTTCTGTTTTCCTCGAATTCTTTCCGAAATTTGGCCGGCCCATCTCGGCCCACCCCGGTCCGCAAGAGACCCAGCCTGCCCCGGCTGGTATATAAGCGACAGGATCAGAGTGGAAACCCTAATCCTACACACTTTCTCCCTCCCTCCCTCACTCTCCACCGAGCAGCGGTGGTCGAGGCGACGGCACGGCGCGAGGCCAGCGCCGCCTTGGGGCGTAGCGCCAGCGAGGAAGGAGGAGGGGAGCCCGCATGCGGCGCGGCTCTGCAGCCCCCGGTCGAGCACGCGCTCGTCACCGGGGAGGTGGCGGTGGTCGCCTGCAGCTCCCTGCGGGGAAGCGCGGCGAGGGGAAGGCGGCGGCAAGTGAGCGGCGAGCTCCCGCCGTCGCGGCGTGAGTAGGAGGAAGCTCGGGGTCCCTCCATGCGGCGGAGGCGTCCCGGGTGAGTCGGCGCGGGTAGATCCGGCTACCCGAGCCTTGGATCTGGGCCCCAGCGACACGATGCGACGGTTTGGGTGCACGAGGTTCAGCTCGGCAGCGAGGTCCCGGCGAAGGAGCCGAGGTGCGGCACGGCGAGGTCGAGGAACGGCTCAACGCGCCGACGAGGAGTGGCTTGGCGGCGGGTTTAGCGGCTCAGTGCGAGGCTGCGTGTGCGGCTCAGCGCGCGGAGTTGCGGCTCGTGATCGAGGTGCAGCTCGGGTGGTTGGTGGCGAGGTGCGGCTCATCGCCGATGATCTTGGGTTAGGGTTAGGGTTAGGGTCTGCCCCCTTTTTCTTTTTCTTTCTTTTCTTTTACTTGATGTGATGTTTGATGCTGTGGATGGCCTTCGAGCCATATGCCTGTGCGTGTGGCCACGGCGGTGCTGTCGCCGGCGGCGGTGGCGGCTACAAGCCCCACCACTGTATGTATGCAATGCAAGGTGTAAACCCTAATGCTAGGTTAGGGAAAGCAACAACCAACTCTAGGTTTAGAAAACCTGGTCCAGATGGAAAAGGTTCTAGATCTGTGACTGCAACGAGTCCATACGATCAGAAAGGTTTCAGTCTGCTAGATACCTTAGGGTTCAAGATGCTGTGCATGTATACCATCCACTGATCACCATCGCGTAGGATAGAATGAAGGACTTAACCGCGTAGGGCGTATACATAGCAATTCTTACTTCGTAGTTGTTCCCGATCCCGCCAACAACGTCGAGTTGGCGCGGACGTCGAGGTCGTCAAAGACGGCACGGATCCTGATGTGTCACGAAACCCTATGTTGGCACGCAACCCGAGGCGGCAACTTCTAGATCCGGCGGCTTCACCTATTCGTCTACTTCAACGTAGCGCAGCGGAGAGCGTGCTGATAACGTGTTGTAGTAACGCTATCGCCAGTAGAGAACAAGCACACAAAGTAGACAAAGAGGCAAGACATAATGTAGGGTGAAGCCTTCTCTTTTTTATTCTGAATAAACTAGTGATTACAACATAGGGGGTGCTCCGCTATTTATATCCGGGGTAGGGGTCCTCGTTTCCTACTAAGAGAGAGAGTATTTTGGTAAATTGCCCACATATTAGACTAGGACTAGGATAGATCTTGCTAGGACTTCTCTTTCCTCCTCCATCTAGAGTATTACTACTAGGAAATCCCTTTCGACCAATCCTCTATCCAAGATCAAAATACCTGATCGTCGGATGTAAACAGGAGGAAACAACCGCCAAGATTTCGGGCGGCAAGAAACGTGTACAGTTCGGATCGGGCACGGCGTCAGCCTCAATGAAAGATCCCAATCTCATCGCCTACTAGCGGACCAGCAATGGCGGCGGCAAGATCTCCATCGGCACGAAGAAACCATACGACGGCTGCCAGCGTCGCATTGCCGCCGGACCTGCTGTATGAGATCTTCCTGCGCCCGCCGGCCGATGCAGCCTGCCGCTTCCGCGTCGTCTGCCGCTCGTGGCGCGCGCTCCTCTCCTGCCGGCGCTTCGCCGCCGACCACGCGGCTCGCCATAGTCCCCTCCTTGTCGCCAACGCTCCGTACCTTTCCAGCCCACGGTCATGGTTCGTCGACCTCGTGGACCTTACCGGCGACATCGTGCGGCGGACGCACACGGCGGAGGCCATCACGGAGCTGTTCACGTGTGGCGGCCTGGCGTGTGCCGTCGGCCACCGGCGCCGAGACCCATCTGCCGCACGGGCTCTCGGAGAGGAACTTGCAATGGCACGGAAAATTTCAAATTTGGCCGTGCCGCTTCAACCGGAGAGTACAAGCTGCTCCGAATCCTCCATGTCGGGGTGAACCACCGTAACGCGCAGAAGGTCGAGGTTCTTACACTCAATGACCGCGATGTCGGCGCAAGTACCTGGTGGAGGGGCGTGCAAAGCCCGCCGTTCGCCGTGGCTGGAGCCGGCATGGGCGGCAACGGCATTGCTGTGGTAAACAGCGTGGTGTACTTTGCGGCACTTCCAATAGAGCACCATATGTTTGACATCGACCATGGTAACAATGTCGCGCCTGGCACCATAGCCCCGTTTAATCTCGAGACGGATGACTGGATGCCGATTCTCCGTGGACCACTGCATGCTCATCAGGAATACCAGGACGACCTAATATATCAGCAAGAGCCCCTTCTGTTACCATTGCTGAGCTTAGCAGAGCTGAAAGGCTTCTTGGTTGCAGTTCAATGCGAAAGGCCACCGCACACCACAACTGAGCTGTGGTTCCTGACGGACAGTGAAGAAGAAACATGGGCCAAAAAGCACAGCATTCAGATTGACCTGTGTTCTCGACGTCGTGAATTTTACGTGCACCCGCTGTTCGTGCTGGATGAAAGGAAGATTGTGCTACGCGTGCAACCAGAGGGAGGGCTTCTGGTGTATGATCTGCAAAAGGGTACGTACCGAGATTTCAATCGAAGATGGTATGCTGCAGGTGGTTTGTACAAGGGTTGTTTATTGAGTCTGGGTGGCGTAGACAGTGCGTAGCAATAGCATGGTACTGGTCACCACTGTGTTGGTGTGACGAGCAATTGCATCCTATTTGTTGGGTAATTATATTTCAGTGGAGATTGGAACACTTAAATATTGTTGAACTACATTGTCAGGATCTCTTTGACTAGTTAAATGCCCAGAGCAGCTGTGCAAAAGAAGTACGTACATTTATGTACTGGAGGAGCACAAAATGTGGGATGGCAAACATCAGAATGACTGTTAAAATATTGTCAAGAATTATGTTGTGAAAGACGCTCTTGTGAATTTCGTCGTAGTGTGGCATATAAAAATTTAGTTGTCACTATATGATTTCCTACATACAGTTATCAAGTGTGTCTATTTTGAATACCTGACAGCTTAGTTCATTTGTTTTACGCTTCATTATTATCAAAACTTTGCAAGGAAACGTTGATTTCGTACTGGTAACTTGCTTTCACTTTCAGAAATAGCCAAATTTACTCTAGTCGCTTGAACAAATTACTATATAAAAAACGCAAAAAATCGTGGCCAATTGCAAGAATAAAAACACAAATTCAATAAAATAAAAATTCTGGTTGGAATCCGCATATGAATGATATTTGTCCTGTAGGCTTTCATTTTGGGATCAGTAACCCTTAATGGAGTCTAACGATAATGAATATCTTGATGATGCTGTCATGTCTGATAGGAACCTCGAGGCAAGGTTTATCCAAGAACTGCAATAGCACCGCTACCATGTCCTTGACAACAAAGCCTTCACCCTCTTAATTGCCACAGCCACAGGTCATTGTTTTTCTCTAATACGTACAGGAACCGAACATCTTGCTAATTAAGCCTCTTCATCCTTCTGTTGTTATGGGGATAAATCTGACTTGTCTCTAGTAGGTAACAAACCAAGGATCACAAATATACCCCCTGTTCGGTTGGCTGGGCTGGCGCTGGGGCTGACTCCAGCCCTCTCACGAGGTACTGTAGCGACTGGCTGGTGCTACAGTAATCTGTGAGGAGATTCCAGCCAGCCGAACAGGGGGATAAACAAAAGCAAGGTTTTTATACCCGGCATAGGGGAGGAGCCACGGGATTGCTGGGGCTGTCCCCCCCCCCCCCCCCCCCCCCCCCCTCCCCTCTAATTTTGACCTTTTTTAAAAACGTTTCCAGAACTGAACCTCTGGCAAAATTATTTTCAGTTTTGACCCCCAGGGTCCGCGCCAGGAGAACTGGTGCTGAGCATGAGTTGCGAAACATCCGGAACTCTGGCGTTGGTGCTGGCTGACGTGGAAAGTACGTAACCCGACGTGCCTAGGGTGTTCAGTCCGCGTTGAGGTCTCTGGCGCTGATCTCAACTCACCATAAATAAACCAGCTTTCCTCTATTATCATCAAGTGCAAACGGTGATAATAATCGAAAGTAACAGAAGCAGATTGCTTGCCTCTTGTCACTAGAATTGAGAGAAGATTGGTCAGTACTTCTCTCTTCCTCACACAAGGAGGGAAATTGGAGATGGTAAATTCTGTCCTGTCTTCCTTCCCTACCTTTTACATGTGTATCGTAAAAATTCCTATTGAGGTAATCAAGCAGACAGATAGTTACAGAAGACACTTTTTTGTGGAGAGGTTCTGACTTAAATGCTAAAAAGCCTCTTCTTGCTGCTTGGAAGATGTGCTGCAGACCGAAAAAAGAAGGTGGCCTGGGCATTATCAGACTCGGAGTTCAAAATGATGCTCTGTTAATGAAATATCTACATAAATTCTTTACAAGGGCAGATTTACCTTGCGTTCATCTAATTTGGCGTCAATATTATTCAAACAATGAGTTACCAGGTATGCGCAAAAGGGGCTCATTCTGGTGGAGAGATGTTATAAAGCTGCTAGATACATACAAAGGCATAGCAAAAGCACATGTGTCTGATGGCAAGACTATGCTTTTTTGGCATGATCTGGGATGGTAGAATCCTCAAACTAGTGTACCCACACCTGTTCTCCTATAGCAGTTTTGTCAAGTCTCACTATAAATCATTTTTGTAGTAGTGGTGCTTGGGCCAGGCCAAAATACTCATGCCTCGTGCTGCCCGTTTGGCTCGGTCGACTTGACAATCTATATCGCTAAGACACCATGCCCCTCCCCTGGCCGCCGGGTCACGCCGGCCTCCTCGTGGCGTCACCTCGATGGTCCGCCACCAGTGCTTCACTTTGGTGTGCGTCACAAAAGTCTGGCGACAATGTTTCTTTTGTTGGGCTTTGTACATAAAAAGACTAAAAGAGGGAGACAATCGAGCCACTGATGCACGGAGATGCCACTTAATTTGCAATCACATAAATAACTTTAAGGACAGGATACTTTATCCCTTCGCCAATCCACCAAACAATTGGATTGTTTTGCTTTACATTGGGTCTGCCAACGTGACACAGGAGCACAGCGCCCATAAAGTGGGGGCTGTCTAGCCAAAAAAGAAAAAAAAAACACTTCTTTAAATGCTATTCTTTGGAGCATTCCAAGAAAGAGGCATTAGCTCGGAACGTAATTTAGCTGGTATTAGCTCAACAACTATAGTGACTGGCGTGAAAACACTGCCGCAACTTAAATATGAATTTCGAAGTGTTGAAGCAAAGCAGCAAGAGTGGTCACAGGGTGGCTAGAATGCTTCAGACCTGCCCATGTGGCCTAGTTAGACTAGTCCCATTCGAAGCAAGGCAGCAAGAGTGGTCACAGACTGACTAAAATACCTTGGACCAGATACCTTGGACCAGGCCCTGCCCATGTGGCCTAGTTAGGCTAGTCCTGTTGGGGGATTTTTATTTTTGTTGAGTAAAACGCACGGTAGGTACAAAAACTTGCAAGCTAGGTGCAATTTAATCATAGAACTTGATAGGTGTGCAGATAGGTCACAAAACATGCTTTATGGGTGCAATTTATGTCAAAGCTTCACCCATTGTGTTACCCCAACCGGTGTGGTGCAGATTAGGCTGCCAAACAAGGTTCTGTTTGTGTCCCTAAAAAGATGGTTTTGACTTCTGCTTTTCACATATGGCTTGTGGGTGTGATTAAATTTTATTTAGGGAAGCCTCTATACATTGATTATCTCATCTCTGTTGTGATCTTGCGAATGGTAATGCCTCCTTGGCTTCACTCTTATTAGCATGGAGTAATCGTAAAAATTGCCTCTGTCGATATTGGCTACTTTTTTATACAGGGATTCGGTTCCAATTTGTGTCTGTCACAACTCATGCCAACCTCCCTTTCGGTTTACTTGTCAGTGTCTAATACTGTAGCAACTTTGACCTTATGTTTTTCCTACAAAAGTTTATAGTTACTTAAAAGTACACAACACTAACGAAGTATGTTTAGTGATAATTCTATGATAATAAAGTTTTAGGTATCAAGAACAAATTTGTAGAAACGGAGGTTAGTACGTAGCATTATACTCCCTCCATCCCACAGTTGCGGGCCCCACACTCCACCACAAAATCCTTCGATTTTTCCACACCGAAGTAATTCGTGTGGCCCCACTCCCCATACTACACTCCTCCACCGGCTGCCATATCTTCCCCCATGCACCGTGCCATCTCCTGTCCATAACGTGTTGGTGATAACGCCGAAGCATGAAGCAACGGACGAAGGGGTCTGAGAGGAAGGCGAAGGGTAAAGACCATAGACGAAGGCAGGCAAAGCTTATCGCGTAATATAGTTTAGCAGGGCATTTATGTAAATCGAATAAACACTGGACCATTACATCCCTCCTTATAAATAGGGAGGGGAAATGCCGTAATGGCCAACGGTTTTCGGGCCACGAGCCAGTCTGTCATTCTGTCTGATCTTGATTGCCGTGCATCTCCACTGCCTTCGTCCAGCACCGCGGACCAGGAGCAGCCTTCGCACATCATCAACCGACTCCAGAACGACCAGAAGCCGTCGCATCATCATATCTACCGTCTTCGAGGGCTTCGCATCCCGCAATTCCATACCGATTTGTGTTGAGGGCTTCGTCTCCCCAACATTTGGCGCCATCCGGGGGCCGAACCCACGATGACAACAAGAGCAAGATCACAGAAAACACACGAGCTGGCACCAGCCAAGGACGCGACAGAGGTCCCCAGAACAGAACAAGATGTAGAAAAGTTGAGGGCAGCGACGGCTGAAGCCACGCAAAAAGAAGCTATGTTGAAAAAGAAGAAAATCGAAGCGGTTAAACCAGTCCAGAGTAACGCCGCAGAAGGTGGCCAGCCATCCCTCCACGAAGAATCGAGAGCAGAAAAAGAACACCCCGAAGCAGAAAACGGAGACCCCCAAGGAGAATCAGATTTAATTGCAGACCAGCTACACATGTTAGAGCAAGAATGGGAAGAAAGAGCAAGAAGGCTCGAAATCATCGAGAGAAGATCCAGAGAAAAAATAGAAATGCTTCAGAAAGTCAAGCAGGCCGAATAACAAATACAAGAAATGGACGAAAGGCTTCGCAAAATCAACGAAGAAATGGCAAACATAGGCCAGAAGACTCAGAACCACGCTAGAAGGCAACAAAAAGATAACGAAGAGAAGTCAATACATGAGATAAGCAGCTCAGACAGAAGCACCCATTCAATCCAAGACCACAACCCAAATTCTCCACTCAGTGAAGAGCTCCAAAACGAGAATCAAGGAAAATCTGATCCTCGAGAGTTCCTCATGTCTTTCGAAGCAGCCGTAGAATCGGGGGGTGGGAACAATTCAACTTATGCGAAGGCCCTCGTCATGACCATGGAAGGAACGGCGAAGACATGGTACTCACCGTGACTCCCAGAACGATTCAATCCTGGTCTGAACTTCGAAGACTCTTCATCAACAACTTCCAAGGGTTCCAAGCCGAACAAGTTCACCAGGGAAAACTGTATCAATGCAAACAGAAAGAGGACGAAAGCCTTCGTGACTATATGCAGCTGTTCATGGAGATCAAGTCGAAAGCAAGAAATGTCGAACCATCAACAATCATTTATGCAGTAATAGAAGGAGTTCGAGCAGGACCCTTCCACTCCTCGCTAACCAGAAAGAGACCAACATCAGTCTTTGAGCTCCTGGATGCCTTCGAAAAGTACGCAAGATCAGACAAAGAATTCAGGAGAAAGAAGGACGATGAAAGGAAAGTGCTTCAACAACAAAGAGAAGAACGGAAGGCCAGAGAAGCAAAAGAATCCCGCAGAAACCGAAGACAAGACGACAATCACAGGGAGAGTGCAAGGGACAATGAAAACCGAAGGGTGCATAACCTTGAAAATCAAGAAGAGCGAGGGGATGAGGAGAGATCCAGAGAAGATGAGAGGGGAAAGAACGAAGTCACTATGACAAGCAAAACGAAGACAAAAGCAATTCCAGAAGGGAACAGAACCCGAGAAACAGCTCCCGCACCTACTACTGTGAATACCATGGAGAAGGAACAGGACACACGACGAAGCAGTGCAGAGAAATCCAAGCAAGCAAGCAGATTTGGCTACTGGCAAAAGAGGCCAAAAAGATCCATCACGCATGCAATTACCAAGATGACTGTCCCCAAAGCCAAAATCAGCAACCCCAGTATCCTTCGCAGTCAGTAAATCATGTGATCACCTACCCACAGGAAAATTCGCAAGCAATCCCACAATACTTCTACAATACAACACCTCAAAGCCTACCAGCACTACCACCTCCACCCAGCATGAACAACCAAGGCACTGGGAGGGCTTCGGAGATCAATAGCTCATCATCGCGAATAGCGATACATGCTATAACCGGAGGGTCTACACAGCAGCTTGACTCGAGGAGAGCAAGGAAAGAATACATCCGAAGGATACAGCACGTCTCCGCTCGAACTCCTTCATCAAAACCAAATGGTCTCGTGTTGAAATAACCTTCGACAGAGGCGACGCAAGAAATCTCGAGCAACCTCACTCTGATCCACTAGTCATACAAGCAAACATTAAAGGCTTCGATGTACACAGGATACTCATCGATGGGAGAAGCTGAGCAGACATCTTGTTCGCCTCAACATTCAGAAAGATGGGCCTAGAAAATGAAGTATTACAACCAGCCGGGATACCATTGGCAGGATTCACCGGTAAAGTAATTCAGGCCCTGGGAAAAGACACTTTGCCAGTCACATTCGGCGAAGGAGACAATGCAAGAACCGAAGACATCATCTTTGATATCGTCAACATCATATACCCATATAATGCAATATTCAGGAGAGGATCTATCAACAAGTTCGAAGCAATAATTCACCAAGCCTACTTGTGCATGAAAATACCTGGACCGATATCAGTGATCCGGATATTCGGGGATCAGCTCCAAGCAAGGGCCATTGAACACAACGAAACCCCAGGGAGGAAGAACGTACACATCGCACGACGTGAAAATCAAAAATTCTTCGGCTGCACATGCCCTGCGACAGTCTTCGCAAGAGAGATGAACCGCATCTTCGAGGAGATAACTATCCAAGAAGATAGACGAAGCCTATGTGTAAGAAAACATTAAAACGTTGGGTGCATTCTTTTTCCTCACAGAGGGTGTAACGATCGTGTGGCCGAGAGGGGGGGGTGAATCGGTGCACTCTAGAATCTATTTCCAAACACTAACACCCAAGCAACTCCTAGCGAGTAGTTCTAGTATCAAGGTAAAGCACACTAAGGAGTATCCTTGACCTATATAGCTAGTGGACGATAACACAAGCACACCACACTAGCAACCTAGCACAAGATAGATATAGCGGAAGACTTAAGCTAGGCAAGGCAAGGCAACTAGATAAACTAGAGACAAGACAACCAAAGATACTAGGCACACTAAGTAGAGTCCTTTAGAGCTACTAGATAGGCTATAACAAGTAAGCACACGAGTAAGGCAAACAAGCAATACTAATGAAGCTAGTAGGAACCAAAGGTAAGCACACAAGCAAGATATAGGCACAACTCAAATACTACAAGCAATCATATATAGAGCGATAAGTAAATGCATGTAGTAAAGGAGAAGGGATAGAGAGTGCTCATGATTTTTCCCGTGGTCTCGGAAGGATGGCGCCTTCCCCTACTCCACGTTGGGTCACTCCCGTCGGAGTCTCGACCCCGTCCCTCCGCTCGATGGCGATCCCTCCTAGAGCACACTTCACCCTCCGAGTGAAGTCGCGGGCACGTCCCGCCGGGCTCTCTCCCGGGTACTCTTCCGGAGGTAAGGCTCCGCACTTGATACGTGCCAAAGGACGCTCCGTTAGTGATGCTTCTTTCGCACGGGGAGCTCCAAGACCGTGTACAAACTTGTGTCGGCTTCCACAATCTCTTTGGCAAGCTCAACACCGACGCCTAACCGGTCTAGGCCTTACCATAGACCAAGAGTAACAGCTCTAGATGACTCTCTCAAGCTCACACTAGCCTAGAGATCAAAGGATGCAACTTGTTACTCTCTCAAGCATTAGGATCACTCCAAATCCTTCTCAAGTGCTTCACACTTCTTCCCCTTGGCTTCTTGGCAGCACCTCCCCTCTTTCCTAGGTCCAAGAGCACCTCAAAGAGGCAAACAACCGACTATACCACCAACCTCAAACTAGCCGTCGTCCAAAAGTGCCCAGTCTGCGTGATGACCGTACTATTGACCGTACCGTCCGGTCCTCATTTGACCGTACCGTCCGGTCTTCACCAGACCGACGTCCAGGGAGTGCTGCACCACTTCTCAAAGTAGACCGTACCATATGGTCCCTAGGACCGTACCGTCCGGTCTCCACTTCTTCTTCAGCCAACAGAAACTTCTCCTTCTCTGTTGCTCTCTGCCTGTAAGACCGTACCGTCCGGTCCCTGACCGTACCGTCCGATCGATGGTCCGGTCTTCATTCTTTGACTTCCAGAAACTTCAGCTTCTCTGTCTGGTCAACTGACTAGAGACTGTACCGTCCGGTCCCTAGGACCGTACCGTACGCTCAATGCTACGGTCTCCACTTCTTCACTTTCAGAAACTTCAGCTTTTCTGTCTGGATTCCCACTGTAGACCGTATGGTACGGTCTCCTTGACCGTACCGTCCGGTCTCTTCTGTCTTCGCAGCTTTGATTCTTCTTGTTGATCTTCTTCTTCCAAACTTGATCTTCTTGGTTCCTTCAACCCTCTTCTGCCACCCGAGCCCCTGAGAGACTCACTATGCATCCAATGATCTCTATAACTAGTGTGCACTAAGAGAAACACCACGAACCCTCTTGATAGTCCGATTTTTCCTATGGACTCAAGCTAACATCTAACCAAGCAACACTCGCTTAGATCTAGCATGTCCTTAGCCTTGATCCATGTCTTCTCCGAGATTCCATCAAGTCTGTTCTTGTGTCGATGAAGGCAACCAATCATCCTTGTCATTTAAGTTCATGGTGTGTTGGCGTATGTTGGTATTTCTTACACCAAACAGAAAACACCACCTCAGGCTGGTTAGGCCTAGAGTGAATATTCCCGGTTCGGCGCCAGAAATACCTAGGGTTAAGTTACTTGCTTAGGATACATAATAATCCACAACTGGCAACGAGTGCCAGAAATGTATTATTAGTATTTAATCATAAAAGATAATCCGCAAGCGCACGGATAACCCGTTGTAGCATTTCACCCGAGAGTATTCCAGGGTATCGTTATTTATAGTTCCCAAAGGAAGACGTAGTTGACAAGTGTGTACTTATACTCATGGTGTTACAAATGATAGATAATAACCAATATCCAAATGCAGGGGTAAGGCAATAAATGGATAGAGAATAGTGCGACACACACAGCAGGCAGTTCCAATCTCTGATAAAAGGCGAGAGGCGGCTCTAAGCTAAACTAAGGTTAAGTAAGAAGAACTGCTACTCCTAATGTACATCGTCAAGTAGCGTGCGTAGCATCTACCTATAGCCCAAGCTGCACACAAGCCAAGACTAAGCTGTTCTACTGCCAAGCCATCATCGGGAGATCCAGCGATCAGAGTCTGCCCCAATCTCCGGACATTTCATATATACTCCTACGCCATACCCGAACGTGGAGGATTACAAGGGACGGACAGGGGTGTCACCACCTGCCGCCTACCTCTACAAACCGTGGGGCACGAACACGCATCCAAGGGTGGAAAGGAACCCCTAGCACCATGCTAGCGTAACTAACCACAACTCTAGATCCCTCGAGGCACCTCGCAAGGCGATAAACCTAGAGCACTCTTGCAAGACAATGGACCCGATGACTAAGCAAAAGGAACAAGTAGATCCAGCGAGTGATTACTTAGACAAAGGATCAAAGCTAGCACTACGTTAAGCATAGGCGTTCATCGCTCAAGAACGAGCGACGAACGACGAACGATGAAGAACGATCATCGTTAACCGATGATCGTGTATGAACGAACGACGAACGAACGATGAACGATCATGAACGAACATCGATGAACGATGAACGAACGATGAACAAACATGAACGAATGAAGAACGTTCATCCAAGATCAAGGATGAACGATGAACTAGCATAAGCACATAACTACTACAAGAACGATGATATTCCATTGATAAATGAATTAGTCTTACAAAGAGAGTAAAAGGATACAAGGGAAAATACCCCAAACTCTCCAAGGGACTTGGGAGCCAAAAGGGCAGCCTAACTACTCAGCCTAAGCCTAACAAGAGAGCCCCTAGCTCTGGATGTGTGGAGGAGGAAATGAGCCTCTTGTGTTGTGTGTCTTCTAAGGAGGGGGGTACCCCTTTATTTATAGCCCTCCAAAGGCGGTGGAGTTGAGGCGGTTCCAGATATTGTGGGCATTGATTGCAGGTGGAACCGACCTCCAGAAGTCGGTTGCAAACCGCCATAAAAAGATGGACCCAGGGGGGCCACCTGGCAGGTCGGCCGATCTAGGTTTTGGGGTCGGCCGACCTGGCCCTGGCCCCTCCTGGGCTGGGCTTTGGCAGGTTGGCTCCTCTCGGTCTTTAAGCCTCTTTTCCAGGTGCGTGACCTCAGTTGATATTCTGGTAGGTCCTGCGCATTTAATCCTTGAATTATATTCCCGCGGCGAGCGTCGTTTGATGGACGTGTTGGAATCGTCACCTTGGGGCCTGTTTACACCTGGAAATCCCTGTTTTCTACCTGCACATCCAAATCTAGAGGTACACGTGGAAATAGCTTATTTGATAACAAAATGCAAGTAACAAGTGTTAGTTCTTCCTTATTTATAGAGCTAATTGACGGTCAAAAACTGGGTCTAAGGACCGTCAACAACTCCCCCAAGCCGTCAACAACTTCTAAGGCTTGTATGTGGAGCTCAAGGTAGGGATGATATGAGGCATACTTGCATCACACGTATTGCCGAACCAAAAGAGTGGATCCATGGAGAATGCAAGTCATACAACCTTGATCAAGATGTGCATGTGTGTATATGGTGGTGGTGAGGTGGAAGAACAATACTCTTTTTTATTTATTCCTTCTCTCTCTTTTTGAATTTTTGAGGAGAACATGGCTATCTTTCTTTCTTTTTTTTTTCTCAACATTTTTCTTTATTCCCTATTCTTTTCATCATGCTCTACTTTTGTATGAGCAGGGGATTATTCTTTTTCTTTCTTTTGCATAGCCATGTCTCCGATGATACATTTTGAGAGAGAGGTAACAATGAATTTTGGAGTATTTATTTGGTGGAAAGTGTGGTGGTATTGCTTAACTTCCAGTGTAGAAGTTTAGCATGCGAGGTGGAGTGTACGTATTCTTGATCAATGAGAGTATGACAAGCTTCTCACTAGGGTCACACAATTTTGATAAAGCTCAATGCAATGACAATCAGCATATGTGTAAGGTTTTGCAACGTAAGAGCAACATATGGCTTTGGTAGGAATTTTGATCATTGAGGAACTATATCATTTTTGTATTTTGTAAAATAAAACTCGGAAAGTCAAGTCGCACTTTGAACAAGATCATAGCAGCCCTATTTGTACCATATCATATCTCAAAACAACTTAGACTTAGATCAAGCACTATGCAGCTCACAAGTTTCAAGTTCTAGGTAAGCATAAGCCAAAAATCTCAAAACTTGGGAGAGCACTAAGTTGTGACTAGGTACAAACGAGAGATAAAACAGAGCAACTATTCATCGTCTCAACATAAGGAAGGCTAAACACTCATACTCGCATATAAAGAGAAACTACGAAAAACTAGCAACCACACTAAAGACTATTTTTGTTCTTTTTAGTTTTGTCATTTTTATTTTATTTTCAGATTTATCATTTTTTTGTGTTTTTTCATGAGAGGTGCAAGAACAAGCAAACAAAAGAAAAGAAAAAAGAAACAAGTTGCGATACATGATACCTTAGCGGGGGTATGGCATCCCCCCAAGCTTGTTCTTGCTCTCATGGGTGGCGTCGAGGATCAAACCCGGTGTGGCGAATGTAAGCCAACATATCGGCTTGGCCCTGCTGCGTCATGTTGGTGAGGTTGGAGAGCTGGGCGTTGGTGTTTTCCTGCCATTGGTGGGTCTGCAGGACGTGTTGGTTGAGAGTGTACTCAACGTCCTCTCCTCGAGTCTCGATGCGTCCCATTTGCTCGGTAAGCGCATTCATTTGCTGCTCAAAATATGGATCACGAGCTGCAGACGAACGCCGCCCACCGGCCCTCGGTGAGTAGGACGTCGAATCGGAGGAGATTTCCTCCCATTGTGCGCGGGGAGGGTGCGTCCATTGGGCTTGGCCCGCACCCTACTGCGACGAGCCGCCGGCCTCAAATGGTGGTGGAATGGTGTACCCACCGGGACCATACCCGGCGGGACCTTGGCCCGGCCCATATGCATAGGCCATGGGCTGCGGTGCGGGCATCCCGGTGTCGGCGGGTGGCTCCGGCCTACGCGTCCTCCTGCGAGAAGAAGTACTCCTACGTGCAGCTTCCTCTTTTTCTAGAGGTGTGGTTAGGTTTTGACAGTCATACAAACGAAGTCCCCGGTTAGGTAACGGGAATTCATTCGTATAACCGACATAATAAAATATGAGAGAATTATTTGGACCATGCTTAAGTGTATGACCTTGAATAAGATAATCCTCGGTGATAAGAGAGCGGGGTGTACCAATATAAGCAACATTGGCATCATGCAAAGCACCAACACCCGCAGCAATACGTGTAATCAACGAGGTGCACTCAATCGGTCCAGTCATTCTAAAATTTTCTAACCACTGAGCAATCATGAAAACAACAGGAGCAATCTTTATTTTCTCAACCATAGCATAAAGAATTTTCAGATCATCCTCGCGCACAATCCTAATATCACTTCTAGGAAACAAGGTAATGCCAAGCCACATGTGCAACAAGCTTGTTGGTCGTATCTACGCACCCACTTATATACCGCAAGAGCACGGTGTACAGTTGTAGTCTTTTTTCCCTAGAAGAGTATTCCAAGGTTTAATTGAACCACAAGGACCAATGGGAATTAAGCAAAATCGTCAGTAAAAGAGTTAGCCAAGCTTTCTAGTGAGCGTGAGCGTGAGTTTCAGGAAAACAGGGGGCTGTGCCGATCGGCACAGGGGATGTGCCGGTCGGCACGATGGCTAAGTTGACCGAAGGTTGTCCGAACAGCCTAGGAACCTGAATAGATCATGGGGTAAGTTAGCCAAGTCTGCTAGTTGAGATCGTAACCAAGAAGCTTAATCGAATAGCATTATAAACGGAATTACTCAATTATTGATAACCGAAGATCGGTAGGTCAAGACCCCTTTCCGACGAGCCCTGTCACGACCAGTTCGCCTTAATCGGTAGCCCCTTCCTACTCTACACCTCATCTCAAGGATCATCGCGTATGCATTAGCGGCTGTGGAGGTACAGAGACAACGTGCAATTATGGCGCATTACAAGATCCCAATGCTACCTTAACCACAATGGAGATAGTGAGAGATTGAACCTCTCACCTCTTTTTGCCACCACAATTAAGATAACATCTAATACTTAGTCGTCACTAAGCGTAGGAACAAGTGCATGTAAAGACCATAAAATCCAAGCAATCAATAATCAAAACCATTCATCCACATATTCAACCATACTTCGATAATACATAGTGCAAGATACATCACCATCTAGTAGGCCTACCTTGATGGATCACCTCTTTAGCACCAATGGTTCTTGATCAACAACTAGAGAACATGAAGAACGGGGCAAAGCCCCGGTGGCTCTAAACTTACTAGCTGTGTTGTCCCTCTGGCGGCGGATCCCGAAACCCTAGGGCTTTTACAAGTTTATATAGGGCTGTACATCAGAAAGGAAAGGATTCTCGGGAAAAGAGTCCTTGTGCCGATCGGCACAGGGGTTGTGCCGATCGGCACACCTCGTGTCCAGCTCGGTTTCCTCCCTAAGTCGGTTCCGAAGTCCTAGGTAGCTTCCATGTGGGCCTTCCAATCAGTTTTATTCGAGATCAAGTCTTGTGTTGCTCTTTCAAATCTTCGAGTATCTTTTATCTCTTCGTGATGAATATCTCCCAAGATTGGTTTGGATAACTTCCTTCTAGAATAAACTGAATGGTGGGCCAGCTTCGGTGGCCTTGGAGTCCCATGTGCCGGTCGGCACATGGCTGTGCCGATCGGCACAGTGGACCTTTTCTGCTGGTTCTCTTCTCTTCAGGTCCAGATCAGCCTCAATGTCCAGAATGTCGTCCTTTTCATCTGTTTCTGCAATAAAGCTCCAGAACGACATATATACAAATATGGTGCTATTATCAAGGGTTAATGGCCTATAATGATGACATTTATGCTCTAAATAGGGCGCAGTTGGCATATAAAATGGTATGCTAGAAATCGCCAACAGCTCCCCCACACTTAAACCTTTACTCGTCCCGAGGAAAGTCAAGAATGAAAATCAACTCGCATATAGTCACATCAATCATGAAAGTATTTCAAATCTACACGAGCTGAGCATTTAGTCATTGTGAGATTAAATCAATTTAGTATTCAGCAAACATGTTCACAATATGGGTATCGAGCATGAAAAATTACTTCCCAAAGCAAACCTTGAAAATATTCAACTTGATGCACATGACTTTTTCACTTATGTGAATCACCAAAAAGGTATTGTGAGCAAAAGAACTATCCTTCTCAAACGATCAAGTCAACAACTCAACTTCAATCACTCACCTGAAATCACTCAAAAGCCTAGCCTACTTTATCGATATATGCATGTGTAAGGCCATATGAGTAGCTTGGTGAGAAATTTCAAGGAAAATAGACATAAATCAACAACATATTGCAAAGCTAAGAAATAACTCTAATTGGTTTTACTGAGACTTGTCAAAAGGCCATCAGGAATTGAATTGAGAAAGAAACTCACACCTTTAGAATAGTGGACATATACTTGTGTGAATGAACAATCACAAGTAGAGAACGTAATCTTTTTAAACAGGTGACAAAGCTGTCCTTTCTTCTTTGCATATCTATCAGAAACTTCCTGGCATTTTCGAAGGATATCGAATGCAAAGAATTGTGGACATGATTGGAAAAAGAAATTCTTGGCTACTAATAGATGATAAGAATTCAAGGGAATTCACTCTTCCCCCCACACTCAAATTTTTGCTAGTCCCGAGCAAAACAGCGCAAGGTACAGACTTTTTTCTTTCTTTTTCTTTCTTTTCTTCTTCTTCTTTGTTTTTCTTCTTCTCTTTTTTTTTCTCTGTGTGCCGGTCGGCACAACTGTGTGCCGGTCGGCACACTGTCTGTACTTGCCAATTTCGCTTTGGATTTTTCATTAGAACTGCTGTGTCAGATGTATAGCCAAGAATACAGTAGGATGTGGTCAAGGATTGATATTTGAATCAAGGATTTTGGTTCTCAAGTATCGGATACTCGGCGATTTATGCATAATTCCAATGCGGTAATTTGCATAGCTCGAGTGGGAATAGGCTAGAAAATCAACACGATACGCGAAAGATGTGGCCAATTTTCCAAGTCTCATACCCTAAGAATTAAATCTTAACCGAGCTCAATCATCAATCATAGTCTCTACTTAGCAAAGGCTTAAAATGAGTCTCATATATTTGGCATTGGTAGGCACAACCGAATGATACGGAGTAACTCTAAAGCTCACAATAAGAACATTTGAATTTTATAAAGAAATAGGTACTAAGTCATGTCATCCAAAATTGATCCTTTTGTTAGACCTTGCATGGGAATTTTGAAATGAACTACGCCACATATGAAGTATTTGCCGAATACATTATAGTGAAAGTTCGAAATTTTATTTATGCTCAACATCGCTCGATTATCATTAACACTTCTCAAGATAGACATACATACTTGTATCATTTTTCAAATAAAGCATAAAGATCATCATCATATTGGATTTGAAAGCGCGGGCTACATGGTGATGTATTACTCCAAACATACTACTAGCACACTTGCATAAATAAAAACTAGACTACTCGCACACATGCATAAATAAAAGCACACGAACAAACTAAACACACCCGATACATGGTTTCCCAACCCGCTCACACACACACATAAGTAAATAAATAAAAAGAGAATGCGAAAGGGAAAGAAAAACGCAAACCGGGAAACCGATACAAGTTGTGCCGTACACAACACTCTACCCATCGAATGGAGGCGGAAATAGATTATTTGATAACAAAATGCAAGTAACAAGTATTAGTTCTTCCTTATTTATAGAGCTAATTGACGGTCAAAAACTGGGTCTAAGGACCGTCAACAGCGTACATCACCAACGGACGGAGCTTTCTTTATATGTGACCTATAAGATCTCATAAAGAGTGTTAGTCACATTCATGGTTCTCATCCAATCACCAAAACATTCATACTTTGGGGTTTCCCTAGCTCCAATGGTCATGAAGCTTACAATCTCCCCCTTTTTGGTGATGGATGACAACCATGATAAAAATGATCGAGAAGATAAAAGCGATAATGACAAAAGCCAAGATAAAAACGCAACTCGATCAAGACACTAAACAACAAGTATAAGATAGAGAGATTGTTGCCTTGTTGACTAGGTCTAGGCAAGTCATAACTCAAAAGAAGTCACAAGTTAGAGCGAAAACTCATTTCACAAGTGAAAGAAAGCACAAGGAGCTATGACAAGCATGGTTTCAAGGGGTTTACCTTCATACTTACTTTGTGGAATTCCGCTCCCCATTGATAAGTGCACCAATCTCAAGATTGTGTGAAGATCGATCGTCTTGATCACATCATCTTCATTTGCGCCAACTCCCCCTTGAGACGGCATTGCTTCTTCTTCTTCATCACCTCAAGATTGTGTGAAGATCGATCGTCTTGATCACTTGATCTTCATTTGTACAAACTCCCCCTTGAGGTGACATCTCTTCCACTTGTCATACTCGATCATTAAGCCCAAACCTTCTCCCCCTTTGGCATCTATCACTCAAAAGAGTCTACCAAAGAAGAAAAGTTAGTGTAAAAGTATAAGACAAGTGGGAGAATGAGTTACTTGATTTGGCGTGAAGCTCCCCCTTGTTCCAAGATTCTTCATCTCCCAACAAATATCCCTACACACATTCTCAAAAGAATATCGTCTTGAAGTACATAGGGGTTAGTTGATGGTGATGGAAATGTATGAACCCTTAGACTTTGAGCCGCGCAAGTGGATTTGGCATTGGAGCTCAAAAATCATGGTTCAATAGGCATGAAGCTCATATAGCATTGCTGTGAATTCATCATAGGAGGTCATATACTCATATCGTGAATAAGCAACTCCCCCTAGATAGGTGCTCGGCGCTGTTGACGGTCCTTAGAGCAAGATTTTTACCGTCATTTATCTGCATAAAAGAATTAAAATGAACACCAAACATAGTGGTAGGGGTTTATTACTAACCAATTCCACAAGTGTTGGTGAATTTATGCATGCAGGTGATTTAAGACCCAAATGGAGAGGGAACTCAACCCAAAAGGGCAGATTGTACACCCCGACAAATCAAGGCCATTCCCGGGGACTTTTGGACCCCCAAACAGTGCCAAACCAACTCAACAAATGGCAAACACCTAGGTACCCAATAGCAGGCCCATCTGGAAACAAAATCAAGTGAAGAAGGTACCAGAAAAGGCCCAAGACCAAAGGGGCAAAGGGGAGGTCGGCCGACCTGCTACAGTAGGTCGGCCGACCTGCTACAGTGGCCTTTCTGGCCCATTTTTCTGTGGCGGTTCCCCACCGACGTACCAAGGTCGGTTCTGCCTGCAATCAATGCCACCGACCTAAGGAACCGCCTCAATTCCACCGCCTTTGGAGGCTATAAATAAAGGGGTACCCCCCTCCCCTCAAGACACACAAGAAGGAGAGCCTCATTCCACCCCAAAGGGCCTAGAGCCCCTTGTACACTAGTAGAATAGGGAGAGAGTAGGGTAGGAGAGAAGGGTAGTCCTCCCCTTGTGAGGACCTTGCCCAAATCTTGTACCTTGGAGGATACTTATTCATAGTGAAGTGTTCTTCGTTCGTTCATCGTTCGTTCGTCGTTCGTTCATCGTTCATCGTTCGTTCGTCGTTCATCTTCATTACAAGTGAGTATTCTTGATCTTCTATTGGATTGAATATTTCTATTCTAGTATAAGTTCTTCTTTTACTTGCTTGCATGATCATCGTTCCATTCAAGTAAGCATTTAGAGGCGGAATTTATCTTTAGTCTTGTGAACTAGAATAGGTCCGGCAGCTAGGATTTGATTGCCTTGTTGTCACGTGACCTTGGGACTGGCATAGGGACTTAATTGCTCTAGTGTCGCGTGTCCTAAGAGAGAGTCGCCGGTAGGTGGTGACAGCCCTACTTGCTTAATCCTCTCTGTTCTAGTGAATTGACTTCTTGGAATCGGTCTGGCAGCGAAGACTTAATTGCTTTGTTGTCACGCGACCCTAGGACTGGCCTAGGCACCTAATTGCCCTAGTGTCACGTGTTCTAGTAGGGGGGTTTGCCAGTAGGTGGTGACAGCCCTGCTGTGTTTACTCTTCCTTATTCCAGATAGAACTTCATCCATAGGGATCCTCTCTACCCATACCTACCATCCTTCTTTGTGTCCTTGGACCAGCTAGACTAGTAGATAATCCCACTCCGTTCCTTTGGGAAAATATAAATAACGATACCCTTGAATACTCACGGGTGAAGTGCTACAACGGTATTCTCCGTGCGCTTGCGGATTTATTCGTGACGTAAGAAATACCAACAAGCATTTCTGGCGCCGTTGCCGGGGAACGGTTGTTGCTTTTATCTTTGAACCTAGTTGGTCCTCGTATTGTATCCTTTCAAAAACAAAAAAAATCTTTCTTTTGTTTTTCTTTCCATCATCAAGCTTCCACCATCTATCCTTCCTATCCCCATCATCACCTATCCAATAAAAAGAAAATACCAAAAACATTTATCATGGAGCCAGAACCTACAATCGAATCATTTTCTGCTCCAAGGGGAGAGTTATTTGAGCCACCACCATCTTCAAAACCAATTTCCTCATCTGGCTATCAACTCCACCGCACCTTTATAACCATGATACGGGAACGACCCTTCTCTGGACTTGACCATGAAAATCCGTATCACCATCTGCGAGAGTTCGAGCACTTGTGTTCATGCGTCATGATCCAAGGCATGTCACAAGAAACAGTGAAATGGAAGTTGTTTCCTTTCTCCCTTCAAGAGAAAGCGAAACAATGGTACATATATGCCGTCGGAAGCACGTACGGTGATTGGGAAAAGCTTCGAGATAAATTTTGCTTAGCCTTCTTTCCCTTATCCCGCGTCATTGCTCTCCGTATGGAAGTTCTCGACTTTCGTCAGAACGAGAAGGAGTCTATAGGTGCGGCCTGGGCTAGGTTTTTCCTGCTAACTCTTTCCGGCCCAAACTTGTCCATTCCCGACCCCATGTTATTGCAACACTTCTATAAGGGTCTAGACAAGGAATCCGCCCTATATCTTGACATCACCGCTGGAGGATCTTTCGCGTCCAAAACCCCGACAGAAGGAAGAGAGATCTTACACCGTATCACAGAAAATACTTCCTTCACCAATAATCTTCACGAACCCCTCCAAGAACACGTCGTGTCAAGCATTGAGGAACCCTCAACATCCAAACCCATCACTTCTTCTACCACATCCCAAGATTCGCATGTTGAGCCCTCCCCCGTACCAAGAACAATGATAGAGGAAGAAGAAATTCAACCTCTTGAGTTCCCATTTGAATTCAAGGATGATCTCTTTGAAGATTATGGAAACACCTCGAATTATTCCTATCAAAGGAAACCACCAGCACCTAAGTCTCCTCCTAATCCACTCGAAAACAAATTCCTTAAAAAAACTGTTCGGGAGTTGACCACCATCATGAGCGATGAATGGTTGAGAGAGGTGGAGCTTTCTGCTGAAGTAATTCGGATTAGCCAACCTTCCTCAATCATTCAATGCAACATAAGAGGAGCAACGGTCGATGTTCACTACAACCCCACTGTTGGTGCAAATCTAATCGCTGACTCCTTTGCGTTAGCCATTCTTGGCGATGAACCTTTGATGCCAACAACCAAATCCTTCAAAAGCCCGTCTGGACATCTTTCAGAAGGATATGGGGTTTTGCAAAATGTGACCATTGGTCACAACAATATCGAGGCCGTCTTAGATTTCCATGTCTTTGAAGTCTATGACTTTGATATTCTTATCGGGCATCCCATAGAAAAGTTGTTCTTTGATGCGCCGACACTAGGAACCCTTGATATCAAGCTTGGGAGAGACTCTTTTTCCATCCCAATCTCTCGATCGAGAAACATTTTGACAGATAGTCTCCCTGAGGACGAGCCCATTGAGGAAGTGATGGCTATCTTTCCTCTCGAGTCTCCTGAATCACTCCTAGACGAATACGCTCACGATTTTATCCAAGAGGAGGCAGATTTAGAAGAACCTCTTGAGCTTCCTAAGGTCGAAACACCATCACAACCTCCAATTGAGCTCAAGCCCTTACCTCCTGGCCTACGCTATGCTTTTCTTCATGGCGATAAAGAAGCTCCTGTCATCATAAGTGACAAGCTCTCTGAAGACGAAACTGCTAGACTCATGGCCATTCTAGAAAAGCATAGATCTGTCCTGGGCTACTCTCTTCAAGATCTCAAAGGGATTAGCCCCGCGCTTTGCACACATCGCATCCCTATCGATCCTGAAAGTACACCTTCAAAGGAGGCTAAATAATGCGATGAGAGAGGTCGTCAAGAAAGAGGTCTTGAAACTCCTTCATGCCGGAATAATTTATCCTGTTCCGCATAGTGAGTGGGTTAGCCCCGTCCAGGTAGTGCCAAAGAAGGGAGGAATGACGGTCGTTAAAAATGATAAAAATGAGTTGATCCCACAACGAACCGTCACGGGATGGAGAATGTGCATTGATTACAGAAAACTCAACAAGGCAACAAAGAAAGATCATTTTCCACTGCCCTTCATTGATGAAATGTTAGAGCGGTTGGCAAAGAACTCTTTCTTTTGTTTTCTTGATGGATATTCTGGTTATCATCAAATCCCCATCCATCCCGAGGATCAAAGCAAGACCACCTTCACATGCCCTTATGGAACCTACGCCTATCGAAGAATGTCTTTTGGGTTGTGTAATGCACCCGCCTCGTTCCAACGGTGCATGATGTCTATTTTTTCTGACATGATCGAGGAAATCATGGAGGTCTTCATGGATGATTTCTCTGTCTATGGGAAAACCTTTGATCATTGTCTTGAAAATCTAGACAAGGTCTTGCAGCGATGCCAAGAGAAGGATCTGGTACTTAATTGGGAAAAGTGCCACTTCATGGTCCGAGAGGGGATAGTTCTTGGACACCTTGTGTCCGAAAGGGGGGTAGAGGTGGACAAGGCTAAAATCGATGTCATAAAACAGCTTCCACCTCCAACCAACGTGAAAGGGATCCGCAGTTTCTTGGGCCATGCGGGGTTCTATCGCCGTTTCATAAAAGACTTCTCTCAAATTGCTAGACCCCTCACGAGCCTTTTAGCTAAGGACACCCCTTTTGTGTTTGATGATGAGTGCTTGAAGTCTTTCAACATCCTCAAGAACGCGCTCATATCAGCCCCAATCATACAACCCCCTGATTGGACGTTACCCTTTGAGATAATGTGTGATGCTAGTGATTATGCTGTTGGGGCGGTTCTTGGTCAAACCAAAGATAGGAAGCATCATGCAATTTCTTACGCAAGCAAAACCTTGACAGGAGCTCAATTAAACTATGCAACTACTGAAAAAGAGCTCCTTGCTGTTGTTTTCGCTATCGACAAGTTTAGATCTTACTTAGTGGGAGCAAAGGTTATCATTTACACTGATCATGCTGCTCTAAAATACTTGCTCACTAAGAAAGATGCTAAACCCCGTCTGTTACGATGGATTCTTCTACTTCAAGAGTTTGATATTGAAATAAGAGATAAGAAAGGAGTAGAAAATTCTGTAGCAGATCATTTGTCTCGTATGCAAGTCACTAACATGCAGGAACTCCCAATCAACGACTTCCTACGAGACGACATGTTGCTAAAAGTGACAGACACAAACCCCTGGTATGCAGACATTGTGAACTTCATTGTGACAGGTTATGTCCCACCAGGGGAAAACAAAAAAAGGTTGATCTATGAGAGTCGACGTCACCATTGGGATGACCCATACCTCTATAGAGTTTGTGCTGATGGCCAATTAAGAAGATGTGTGCCGACAGCTGAGGGCACCGAAATTATCGAAAAATGCCACGCCGCACCATATGGGGGACATTATGGTGCATTCCGAACACAGACAAAGATTTGGCAAAGTGGTTTCTTCTGGCCAACTATGTATGAAGACTGCAAGGAATTTGTTAGAAGATGCAAGAGTTGCCAGAAAGTTGGAGGCATCACAGCTCGCGACGCAATGCCCCTAACATACAATCTTCAAGTGGAACTGTTTGATGTATGGGGCATTGACTTCATGGGACCCTTCCCAAAGTCCCAAGGCTGCGAGTATATATTGGTGGCAGTCGACTATGTGTCCAAGTGGGTGGAAGCAATGCCATGCACAGCGCTGATTCCAAGCATGCCCGCAAGATGTTCCACGAGGTCATCTTTCCTCGTTTTGGAACACCAAGAATGGTGATAAGTGACGGAGGGTCTCATTTCAAAGATAAGACCTTCCGAAGCTTTCTCAGGGAGCTTGGAGCACAACACAACATTGCAACTCCATACCACCCCCAAACAAGTGGACAAGCAGAAACATCCAACAAACAGATCAAGAATATTCTGCAGAAAACTGTCAATGAAATGGGGAAGGCGTGGAAGTCAAAGCTACCCGATGCACTATGGGCATATAGAACGGCATACAAAACACCCATTGGCATGTCACCCTACCAACTCGTGTACGGGAAAACATGTCATCTACCCGTTGAGTTGGAACATAGGGCACATTGGGCCATTCGCAAATTCGACATGGACTTCCAAAAAGCCGGGAAGCATCGAAAACAACAAATATCCGAGCTGGAGGAAGCAAGGGATAAAGCATACCATAGTGCCAAGATCTACAAAGAAAGAACCAAAAGATGGCACGACAAGAGAATAAAAGTAAAGGAATTCAAGGCAGGGGACAAGGTGCTACTCTTTAATTCTAGGGTCAAGTTGTTCGGGCATGGAAAACTTCGGAGTAAATGGGAAGGGCCATTCACCATCGTCGATGTTGCAACACATGGAGCAGTCACACTTCAAGATGATGGAGGTAACCTTTTTAAAGTAAATGGTCAACGCTTAAAAGTTTTCCTAGAGCCTGATAAAAACCTAGATGAGGAAGTAGACGTGATCGATTTAGTTGATTTCAATAACCCACCGTAGCTTCCTACCTTGTTTCCCCCTTAAAAAAAAAATGTTAGGCGTACTTATTTCCCTTTTTGCAAACATCTTTTGCACCTTTAGTTATTTTTGCTTTATTCAATAAATTTAGGCTCGCCGGTCTTTAACCCCGGTAGAGCCCTTTTTGTGTTTCCACACTCTTTTGTTTGTTTTGAATAAATAAGCCAGGTACAAGAACAAGTGTGGGGGAGACCTCCTGTCCTTCATCAAGCACACATTTGAGATCTCCCACCAACACGATGCACAACATCGCACCAATCAACACGCAAATGAGTGGAGCCATCGGGACTAGAAGACAAAGATCAATCACATGACCCCTCTTGGTCTCCACTTCATCTAAGGCGACGGTTTGCGCATCCTATACCCTACTCTCCAATTCTTGAGTTAGAATAAATTTCTTGCATCAATCACCAAAATTTAACTCAATGATAAGAACAAATCTTTTTATCCCTCAACATACATGCTTCTGTTTGGTTGGCCTGCATACTCTTTATTCCTCGCTTCGCACACTTGTTTCTTGTGAACACCAATATCATAGGAACCCATGTTTATCTAAGTTGTTGGCGAGTGTGATATGGTTGGATGATAGGAATCTTGCTTCTTCTGTATAGAGTACTTGGGAATTTATTTGCAAAATTTAAAATCCATAGCTTTGCACTCCTCAATGATCTTATATTCCCACCAGAGCCAAATATGATGATCACATTGAAAACCTCTACAAAATGCTGCTTGTTATTGCTTTGAGCTTTGTCAAATTGTTGTGACCCTTGTGAGATGCTTGTCATACTTTCATGATCAAGATCACGTACACATATACCACCACAAAAGCATGCTAAACTTCTACACTGGAAGTTAGCAACGCCATTTTCATCCACCCATCCACCAAAATAAATACTCCATCACTTGTTGTTGATGTCTCTCTCCAATATTCTTGCAAAAGAGACATGGCTATCGAAAAAAAAAAGGAGAGAAAGAGAAGTTAAAAAAAATATATTTGAGAAGAAAGAAAGAGTGCTCCTATGCATGGGCATGAATAAAAGAAAGAAATGCTCAAACATGATGAGCATGATCCGAAAAAAAAAAAAGAGAAAGAGAAAAGAAGTGATAGCCATGTTCTCTATTGAAAATCAATCAAGAGAGAGACATCGCCACATCAAGGAGTATCCATCTCATTCCATTTTTCATACACATATCCACACACGTGCACATTCTTGATCAGATTGTATGACTTGTTTTCTCCTTGGATCCGGTTTTTGACTTAGCAATATAAGCGATGCAAGTATGCTCCTTTTCATTCCTACCAAGCTCCACATAAAGCCTTACATAGAAGTAGGATGAAAAGAGGCAAATCCAAATGCCTTGGTGAGGAAACATACACATTGAGCGATCTGAGAGTTATCATTTGAGGAGTACAAGCTATGTTTTATTTGAAAATCTATCAAAAACCCAAGTTACTCAACAGAGGAGTAATGATGACTTGAATCAAGACCGTTCCATTCCTCAACCGCCCAAGATGACATGGTAGACACATCAAGTTCACAGGTACAGGTATGGCTTGGAATAACTTGTATGCTAGCATCATACCAAAGGAAGTTTTGTTCCACCTTAGTCCTTCAACTTTACTCGAGGACGAGCAAAGGCTAAGTGTGGGGGAGTTGTTGACGGTCCTTAGAGCAAGATTTTTACCGTCATTTATCTGCATAAAAGAATTAAAATGAACACCAAACATAGTGGTAGGGGTTTATTACTAACCAATTCCACAAGTGTTGGTGAATTTATGCATGCAGGTGATTTAAGACCCAAATGGAGAGGGAACTCAACCCAAAAGGGCAGATTGTACACCCCGACAAATCAAGGCCATTCCCGGGGACTTTTGGACCCCCAAACAGTGCCAAACCAACTCAACAAATGGCAAACACCTAGGTACCCAATAGCAGGCCCATCTGGAAACAAAATCAAGTGAAGAAGGTACCAGAAAAGGCCCAAGACCAAAGGGGCCAAGGGGAGGTCGGCCGACCTGCTACAGTAGGTCGGCCGACCTGCTACAGTGGCCTTTCTGGCCCATTTTTCTGTGGCGGTTCCCCACCGACGTACCAAGGTCGGTTCTGCCTGCAATCAATGCCACCGACCTAAGGAACCGCCTCAATTCCACCGCCTTTGGAGGCTATAAATAAAGGGGTACCCCCCTCCCCTCAAGACACACAAGAAGGAGAGCCTCATTCCACCCCAAAGGGCCTAGAGCCCCTTGTACACTAGTAGAATAGGGAGAGAGTAGGGTAGGAGAGAAGGGTAGTCCTCCCCTTGTGAGGACCTTGCCCAAATCTTGTACCTTGGAGGATACTTATTCATAGTGAAGTGTTCTTCGTTCGTTCATCGTTCGTTCGTCGTTCGTTCATCGTTCATCGTTCGTTCGTCGTTCATCTTCATTACAAGTGAGTATTCTTGATCTTCTATTGGATTGAATATTTCTATTCTAGTATAAGTTCTTCTTTTACTTGCTTGCATGATCATCGTTCCATTCAAGTAAGCATTTAGAGGCGGAATTTATCTTTAGTCTTGTGAACTAGAATAGGTCCGGCAGCTAGGATTTGATTGCCTTGTTGTCACGTGACCTTGGGACTGGCATAGGGACTTAATTGCTCTAGTGTCGCGTGTCCTAAGAGAGAGTCGCCGGTAGGTGGTGACAGCCCTACTTGCTTAATCCTCTCTGTTCTAGTGAATTGACTTCTTGGAATCGGTCTGGCAGCGAAGACTTAATTGCTTTGTTGTCACGCGACCCTAGGACTGGCCTAGGCACCTAATTGCCCTAGTGTCACGTGTTCTAGTAGGGGGGTTTGCCAGTAGGTGGTGACAGCCCTGCTGTGTTTACTCTTCCTTATTCCAGATAGAACTTCATCCATAGGGATCCTCTCTACCCATACCTACCATCCTTCTTTGTGTCCTTGGACCAGCTAGACTAGTAGATAATCCCACTCCGTTCCTTTGGGAAAATATAAATAACGATACCCTTGAATACTCACGGGTGAAGTGCTACAACGGTATTCTCCGTGCGCTTGCGGATTTATTCGTGACGTAAGAAATACCAACAGGCGCCGAGACACTTATGCCAAAATGCATGATGCTAATGCAAAGAATGATAAGTATACAATGCATGATGCTATAAGGGTAAAACGAAGAGAAAGCTAAGAGCCAAGTTACCAACAACAAGTGTGAGCCCTTATTGAGCTTGATCACGATGAGCCTTTTCTTCAAAGCCTCGGGAGCCAAGTGCCACCAATCCCAAACTTAACCCATGCTCATTGCTATCTCAAAAAGGTTAGTCGTTTGTCCTACAAAACAAGAAGAACACACAAAACAACAGCACAAACAAAAACAAGCAAGGTATATACATATATACAAAAGTAAGCTCAAAGGATACTCAAGTGAAGTCGGAGAGGTCGAGAACATTAAGTTCTCCCCGAAGCTTACAAAAGGTCTTCTTGTCAAGTGGCTTGGTGAAGATGTCGCCAATTGTTCATGAGTCCGAACACCAATCAATTCAATATCCTTCTTGGCCACATGATCTCGGATGAAGTGATGCTTGACTTCAATGTGTTTGCATGGCCGTTACCCTTGTTGAGAGCCATATTGATAGCACTTTCGCTATCACAATAGAGAGGTACTTGCCCATAAGATAATCCATAGTCCAATAGAGTTTGCTTCATGTATAAGAGTTGAGCACAACAAGCACCGGCCGCCAAATTTTCCGCCTCCGCCGTAGAGATAGCCACACAATTTTGTTTCTTGGAACTCCATGAGATGAGTTATTGTCTAAGAAATTGGCATCCACCGGAGGTTCTACTCACTTTGCAATCGGGGAAATCCGAGTCCGCATAGCCAACAAGTCCAAAATCCGAGCCTTTTGGGTACCAAAGACCCATTGTAGGAGTGTTCTTGATGTACCTAAGAATTTTTTTCACGGCACTCATATGGGACTCCTTAGGGTTAGCTTGATATCGAGCACAAAGGCACACACTAAACATGATATCCGGTCGAGATGCGGTAAGGTAAAGAAGTGAACCAATCATAGAACGATAGAGTTTAGGATCCACCGGTATACCTTTTACATCCACATCAAGAGGGACACTTGTAGCCATTGGTGTGTCGTAGCTCTTGGAGTCTTCCATACCGAACCTCTTAAGAAGATCCCGAGTGTACTTCTCTTGGTAGATGAACGTGCCCTCCTTCATTTGCTTGACTTGAAAACCGAGGAAGACATGAAGTTCACCTATCATGGTCATCTCAAAGTCTTTCTTCATGAGAGCACGGAACTCATCATTATAGATTTCGTTAGTGGAGCCATAGATGATATCATCAACATAGATTTGACAAACAAAGAGATCATCACCAACATGCTTAGTAAAGAGAGTGTTGTCGATACTACCGATCTTAGATAGAATTTCATTTCAATTGCAATAAAGGAGCAATCTTGAAGCAATTTCTAGGGATTTTATCAACGAAGGCATGAATGGCACAAACCCTAGATAGCTATCAAGAAACTATGCATAGAAGGACTCCCAGAGGCTCACCAGAGCTCGAATCGACGATGGCGATCGTCGGTGATCGTGGCAGCTCAGTGAGGCCGAAAAGGAAGAGAGGAGCTCCTTGCGCGCGAAGGAAGAGAGGAGCTCCTTGTGCGCGTGAGGAGGACCTCCACTGCCCGGAGATGGTGTCGTCCCGGGCTCCGGCGGTGGAGCAGTGGCGGCGGCTAGTTAGGGCGGCGCGGCGTGGTGAGGCTAGGTCGGGTGCGGCGCGCAGCTGCTGTGAGAGGGTGATGCTGCACGTCCGCTGTTGACGGTCCTTAGACCCAGTTTTTGACCGTCAATTAGCTCTATAAATAAGAAAGAACTAACACTTGTTACTTGCATTTTGTTATCAAATAACCTATTTCCACGTGTACCTCTAGATTTGGATGTGCAGGTGGAAAACAGGGATTTCCAGGTGTAAACAAGGCCAAGGCGACGATTCCAACACGTCCATCAAACAATGCTCGCCGTGGGAATATAATTCAAGGATTAAAGGCCCAGAACCACCCAGAATATCAACTGAGGCCACGCACCTGGAAAAGAGGCTAAAAGGCCGAGGGGAGCCAACCTGCCAAAGCCCAGCCCAGGGGGGGCCAGGGCGAGGTCGGCCGACCCCCAACCCTAGGTCGGCCGACCTGACAGGGAGGCCCCCTGGGTCCACCTTTCTATGGCGGTTTGCAACCGACTTCAGGAGGTCGGTTCCACCTGCAATCAATGCCACCGACCTAAGGAACCGCCTCAATTCCACCGCCTTTGAGGGCCATAAATAAAGGGGTACCCCCTCCCCTTGGAAGACACACAACACAAGAGGCTCATTCCCTCCTCCACACATCCAGAGCTAGGGGCTCTCTAGTTAGGCTTAGGCTGAGTAGTTGGGCTGCCCTTTTGGCTCCCAAGTCCCTTGGAGAGTTTGGGGTACATTCCCTTGTATCCTTTTACTCTCTTTGTAAGACTTGTTTCTTTATCAATGGAATATCATCGTTCTTGTAGTAGTTATGCGCTTATGCTAGTTCATCATTCATCCTTGATCTTGGATGAACGTCCTTCGTTCGTTCATGTTCGTTCATCGTTCGTTCATCGTTCATCGATGTTCGTTCATGATCGTTCATCGTTCGTTCGTCGTTCGTTCATACTCGATCATCGGTTAACGATGATCGTTCTTCATCGTTCATCGTTCGTCGCTCGTTCTTGAGCGACGAACGCCTATGCTTAACGTAGTGCTAGCTTTGATCCTTTGTCTAAGTAATCGCTTGCTAGACCTAGTTGTTCCTTTTGCTTAGTCATCGGGTCCATTGTCTTGCAAGAGTGCTCTAGGTTTATCGCCTTGCGAGGTGCCTCGAGGGATCTAGAGTTGTGTTAGGTACGCTAGCATGGTGCTAGGGCTTCCTTTCCACCCTTGGATGCGTGTTCGTGCCCCACGGTTTGTAGAGGTAGGCGGCAGGTGGTGACAGCCCTGTCCGTCCCTTGTAATCCTCCACGTTCGGGTATGGCGTAGGAGTATATATGAAATGTCCGGAGATTGGGGCAGACTCTGATCGCTGGATCTCTTGATGATGGCTTGGCAGTAGAACAGCTTAGTCTTGGCTTGTGTGCAGCTTAGGCTATAGGTAGATGCTACGCACGCTACTTGACGATGTACATTAGGAGTAGCAGTTCTTCTTACTTAACCTTAGTCTAGCTTAGAGCCGCCTCTCGCCTTTTATCAGAGAGTGGAAATGCCTGCTGTGTGTGTCGCACTATCCTCTATCCATACATTGCCTTACCCCTGCATTTGGATATTGGTTATGATCTATCATTTGTAACACCATGAGTATAAGTACACACTTGTCAACCACGTCTTCCTTTGGGAAAATATAAATAACGATACCCTGGAATACTCTCGGGTGAAATGCTACAACGGGTTATCCGTGCGCTTGCAGATTATCTTTTATGATTAAATACTAATAATACATATCTGGCACTCGTTGCTAGTTGTGGATTATTATGTATCCTAAGCAAGTAACTTAACCCCAGGTATTTCTGGCGCCGAACCGGGAATATTCACTCTAGGCCTAACCAGCCTAAGGTGGTGTTTTCTGTTTGGTGTAAGAAATACCAACATCGGCGGCGACCCCGCGTCGACTCTCCCTCACAAGCAACACTCCCGACAGACGAACCCACATCATCCGCACCATCATCACTTATTGACTTGGCTGATCAAAGGACCCTCCGTGACTACTCTGCTCCCTCCGTTGCCAATGTTCCCGTTGGGCCCAATGTCAACGCCGGTGACGCAGGGTTTGAAGTCAAATCAAGCCTAATTACTATGGTGCAGGCCATTCCCTTTTGTGGAAAGGCCACGGAGGACGCCAACACTCATCTCCAGCAATTCCTTGAGATATGCAACACATCGGCAACCGCCAGAGTCAACCAAGATGCCATTCGACTTCGTTTGTTTCCCCTCTCCCTCCTTGGGAAGGCGAAACAATGGTTCTATGCCAATCGTGCCAGCATTGACACTTGGGACCGCTGTTCTACCGCGTTCCTCGCAAAGTTTTTCCCGTTGGGCAAAACCAATGCCCTTCGTGGAAGAATATCAAGCTTCCAGCAAGCCAACAATGAAACCATCGCCGAGGCGTGGGATAGGCTCCAAGATTACATATCCGCCTGCCCACACCACGGGATGGAAGAATGGCTCATTCTTCAACATTTCTACAACGGGTTGACACCAACAACCCGTGGACATATGGATGCCGCTGCTGGAGGAGCCTTCTTCTCAATGACCGTTGCTCAAGCTAAAGAACTTATTGAGAAGATGGTCTCCAATCAAGGGTGGAGCGGTGAACGTCTCCAACCACGCTCTAAAGGCGTACACCCTATCAAGGAGGTGGACTTATTGTCCGCTAAGCTCGACCTCGTCATGAAGCGCTTGGACGACTTCAACACGCATGGTAGTGTTCGTTCACTTGACTCACGCATCATGGTGTGAGGAATGTGGCAACACTGGCCATATGGGGAAGGACTGCCCCAACCATATCCATGAAGAAGCATTCTACATGAACAACAACAATGGGTATCGTCCAAGTGGAGGTCAAGGTTTTAACCAAAACCGCCAATCTTATCAAGGAGGTAATAATTTCTCTGGTTTTAATAATAATCAGCCTTCTTTGAAAGATTTGGTTTATGGCCAAGCTAAAATCAACGAATCATTCAACAAAAAGCTTGCTGCCAATGATCAAAGTTTAGAGAGTTTAAATTCAAAAATAGAAGGTTTTTCTTCCGCTTTCAAAAATCAGTTGAGTTTTAATAAAATGATAGAAACTCAGTTAGCTCAGCTTGCTGCTCTTGTTCCTTCTGCTAAATCTGGGCAGATTCCTGGGCAACCAGAATCTCCCATTGAAAAAGCTAATGTTATCACTACGAGAGGAGAAATGTTCTCTCGTGGGACTAACCATGCAGGGGAGAACAGGCAAATAAGAGGAGAACCTTCTACAATAAAATCTGATCCAGGCTTTCCAGTAATCTCTTGTGCAATCAAGAGATTCCACTTCGACTATGCACTGTGTGACCTTGGGGCCAGCGTGAGCATTATGCCCAAGGCAATCTTCGAGCAATTAAAGTACAGATTCCTCACACCAACAGCGATGCGGCTACAATTGGCCGACTCATCCTTTCGCTCTCCAATGGGGATTGCGGAGGATGTGCCGGTATTCATAAGAGGCCACACCGTCCCGGTGAACTTTGTGGTGCTTGACATGGATATTGACAAGGAAACGCCCCTCATCTTGGGACGTCCCTTCCTTAGCACCACAAAGGCCCAAATTGATGTTGGAGTTGGAGAAATCCGCCTCTACATCAATGGGAAGGAGGAGAAGTTCGAGTTTCAACCTCGGAAAGAACAATGCTCGATGATCAAGGTCAAGTATGGGCCAAACACCTCCAACATTCAAGAAGTTGAAGTGACAGCCAGGAAAACGGACAGCCTCATTGCTCTATGGAAGAGCTTGGCAAAGATTGAAAATCCATCGCAGTTTCAACCAAAGAAACCTGCGACCACGAGGCCGGGATTATGGGCCAAGAAACCCGTCCCAAAGTCCGAGAAGCCACCTACACCACCAAAGATGAAACAAGTGTGGCAAGTCAAGGCGCAGCCCTCTACGTCCTCATATCCAAGGACCGGGTCCGCGCCACCAAGCTAAACCCGTTGGAGAAGTCTTAGCCCGTCGGACTTTAAACGACACGGCCCTGGCCGCCAGGAAAACCGGCATTATCATTCGGTTTGATTCTCTTTTCTTTTGAATTTTTCCACCACATTTGCATTTGGATTTCTTTCCAAACCACTTTGCATATTTATTTCCTCCACCAAAAATTTATTTGGATTTTTCCGCCAGCATATTTGAATTTTTCCCTCGCCATGCATTTAAAAATCAAAATTTTCAAAAACACTTTTGCGTTCAAAAAGACTCATCTTTGGATGAAATTTTTGGACCACCCTTGTATCATCATGGAAAAGCCAAAAATATTTTTGCATGTTGAAATTTTTCATCAACATGTCGATTTTTGATTTTTTCGAAAAATTTTGAATTCGAGGCAACTTTTTATTTGGAAATCTTTTTGAGCAAATAATTTTGAGGAGTTTCTGGACATAGCAACCATAGTCATCGCCAATATGGCTGTTGGGGGCTGTGGGCCAAAGAGGGAAGCAGGTGGGCCCCAGAGGGGGTCGGCCGACCCCACCAGTCAGGTCGGCCGACCCAGGAGAGCCGTTGCTCCCTGTCCCCTTTGCCCCAACGGTCACCTGATCCTCCCAACGTTCAAAAACGGCTACTATGGCCGTGTATAAGATGGGGGTGGCCGGCCATTGCTCTCTCCCTCTCACACTCTCATTTCCACTCTTCAACACTCTTCACTCCATTGCTCTCAAGTTTTCCATTGTGCTCACTTGGTTCTTGCCTCAAAATTCTGCAAAAATATTTCTCCTTTGGTTTGCTTTGCAGTTTTGTTTTGGTTTGGTTTTCCGAGTTGCGTTTTCTCGCTTGCAAGAACACCGACGGTTTCATCGATTGGTTTTCACTCTCATAACCCGTTCGGAGTTTTCGTTCTTGCGTTCTTGCTCGACCTCGCTGCAGCATGAAGCGCGCTGGCAAGGCCTTCGCCTCGCTGCTCCGGTCCGGGAGCACAGGTTCGGGTTCATCTCGACCTCGCACTCGCGCCCGCACCACCACCGAGCAAGTGTCAAGCCCTCAACATGAAGCCGCAACGGAGGAACAAGCCAACACCGAGCATCGTCTTCTCGTCGACACCGACCTCGACTTGGTGGGCGACGAAGAGATGGGCGCCTACGAAGCTCTCCGACTCCGTACATTTGCTCCTACGCGAGCATTTGATACGGAACTGCTGCAAAAGATTGGTATGGATACTGAATTTTCTCGAGTATTTAAAGCAATAGGGTGGGATAAGTTTGCAAGTGTAGATGAGCAGGGTTCCCGCTTACTTGCACTACAGTTTTTATGCACCCTACGCGTGGTAGATGACGGTATTACCTTTCGGTTTTTCCGGGAGGAATATCATTTGACATGGAAAATCCTTAGTCAATGCCTCGGCTTTAATTCTCGCTGCACCATTGATGTTGATAGTTCGATTCCGGGTTACTCAAAGTTAGCTTTTTGGCAAAGAATTTCTGCATCTCCTACTTGTGAGAAACCCCGAACTAATCATATTCATCATCCTACCTTGCGCTTGTTGCACATGTGGCTTGGCATTACCTTGTTTCCTAGAAGTGATATTAGGATTGTGCGCGAGGATGATCTGAAAATTCTTTATGCTATGGTTGAGAAAATAAAGATTGCTCCTGTCATGTTCATGATTTCTCAGTGGTTAGAAAATTTTAGAATGACTGGACCGATTGAGTGCACCTCGTTGATTACACGTATTGCTGCGGTGTTGGTGCTTTGCATGATGCTAATGTTGCTTATATTGATACACCCCGCTCTCTTATCACCGAGGATTATCTTATTCAAGGTCATACACTTAAGCATGGTCCAAATAATTCTCTCATATTTTATTATGTCGGTTATACAAATGAATTCCCGTTACCTAACCGGGAACTTCGTTTGTATGGCTGTAAAAACCTAACCACACCTCTCGAAAAAGAGGAGGCTGCACGCAGGAGTACTTCTTCTCGCAGGAGGACGCGCAGGCCGGAGCCGACCGCCGACACCGGGATGCCCGCACCGCAGCCCATGGCCTATGCATATGGGCCAAGCTACGGTCACGCCGGGTATGGTTCCGGTGGGTACACCACTCCACCACCATTTGAGGTCGGCGGCTCGTCGCAGCAGGGTGCGGGCCAAGCCCAATGGACGCACCATCCCCGCGCGCAATGGGAGGAAATCTCCTCCGATTCGACGTCCTACTCACCGCGGGCCGGTGGGCGACGTTCGTCTGCAGCTCGTGATCCATATCTCGAGCAGCAAATGAATGCGCTCACCGAGCAAATAGGACGCATCGAGACTCGAGGAGAGGACGTTGAGCACACTCTCAACCAACACGTCCTGCAGACCCATCAGTGGCAAGAAAACACAAATGCCCAGCTCACCAACCTCACCAACATGACGCAGCAGGGCCAAGCCGATATGTTGGCTTACTTTCGCCACACCGGGTTCGATCCTCGACATCACCCATGAGCAAGAACAAGCTTGGGGGGGATGCCATACCCCCCGCTAAGGTATCATGTATCGCAACTTGTATCCTTTTGTTTCTTTTGTTTGCTTGTCCTTGCACCTCTCATGAAAAATACCAAAAAAATGATAAATCTGAAAATAAAATAAAAATGACAAAACTAAAAAGAACAAAAATAGTCTTTAGTGTGGTTTCTAGTTTTTCGTAGTTTCTCTTTATATGCGAGTATGAGTGTTTAGCCTTCCTTATGTTGAGATGATGAATAGTTGCTCTGTTTTATCTCTTGTTTGTACCTAGTCACAACTTAGCGCTCTCCCAAGTTTTGAGACTTTTGGCTTATGCTTACCTAGAACTTGAAACTTGTGGGCTGCATAGTGCTTGATCTAAGTCTAAGTTGTTGTGAGATATGATATGGTACAAATAGGGCTGCTATGATCTTGTTCAAAGTAAGACTTGACTTCCGGAGTTTTATTTTACAAAATACAAAAAAATGATAAAGTTCCTCAATGATCAAAATTCCTACCAAAGCCATATGTTGTTCTTACATTGCAAACCCTTACACATATGCTGCTTGTCATTGCATTGAGCTTTATCAAAATTGTGTGACCCTAGTGAGAAGCTTGTCATACTCTCATTGATCAAGATCACGTACACTCCACCTCGCATGCTAAACTTCTACACTGGAAGTTAAGCAATACCACCACACTTTCCACCAAAATAAATACTCCAAAAAAAATTCATTGTTACCTCTCTCTCAAAATTTATCATTGGAGACATGGCTATGCAAAAGAAAGAAAAAGAATAATCCCCTGCTCATACAAAAGTAGAGCATGATGAAAAAAATGGGGAATAAGAAAGAAAAATGTGAGAAAAAGAAAGAAAGAAAGATAGCCATGATCTCCTCAAAAATTCAAAAAAAAAAAAAGAGAGAGAGGAAACAAATAAAAAGGAGTATAGTTCTTCCACCTCACCACCACCATATACACACATGCACATCTTGATCAAGGTTGTATGACTTGCATCCTCCATGGATCCACTCTTTTGGTTCAGCAATATGTGTGATGCAAGTATGCCTTATATCATCCCTACCTTGAGCTCCACATATAAGCCTCAGAAGTAGGATGACAAAGAGGCAACACAATAATGCCTTGGTGAGGAATATACACTTATTGAGCGATTCGAGAGCATCATTTGAGGAACTTTGCTTTTATTTCAAAACTTTTGAAAACCTCCGGAAAATAAAAGTCAAACAATGGACAAGTGATTGGTGCTCTGTTATAACCGTTCTATCTCTCAACCGCCCAAGACAAGGAAAAAGCCATACGCCCCATAAGGAGTAAGGTAAAGGGTGAGCTACCATGCCAACTTTTTCAACTCAAAGGAGAGTATTTTGTTGTGTGCATGGTACCTATGAGATATGAAACATTGTAGCAACTTCTGATCAACATCCTAAGTCCTACTTCTTGCTCGGGACGAGCAAGGAGGACAGCTTGGGGGAGTTGTTGACGGTCCTTAGACCCAGTTTTTGACCGTCAATTAGCTCTATAAATAAGGAAGAACTAACACTTGTTACTTGCATTTTGTTATCAAATAACCTATTTCCACGTGTACCTCTAGATTTGGATGTGCAGGTGGAAAACAGGGATTTCCAGGTGTAAACAAGGCCCAAGGCGACGATTCCAACACGTCCATCAAACGACGCTCGCCGCGGGAATATAATTCAAGGATTAAAGGCCCAGAACCACCAGAATATCAACTGAGGCCACGCACCTGGAAAAGAGGCTAAAGGCCGAGGGGAGCCAACCTGTCAAAGCCCAGCCCAGGGGGGCCAGGGCCAGGTCGGCCGACCCCCAACCCTAGGTCGGCCGACCTGACAGGGAGGCCCCCTGGGTCCACCTTTCTATGGCGGTTTGCAACCGACTTCAGGAGGTCGGTTCCACCTGCAATCAATGCCACCGACCTAAGGAACCGCCTCAATTCCACCGCCTTTGAGGGCTATAAATAAAGGGGTACCCCCTCCCCTTGGAAGACACACAACACAAGAGGCTCATTCCCTCCTCCACACATCCAGAGCTAGGGGCTCTCTAGTTAGGCTTAGGCTGAGTAGTTGGGCTGCCCTTTTGGCTCCCAAGTCCCTTGGAGAGTTTGGGGTACATTCCCTTGTATCCTTTTACTCTCTTTGTAAGACTTGTTTCTTTATCAATGGAATATCATCGTTCTTGTAGTAGTTATGCGCTTATGCTAGTTCATCGTTCATCCTTGATCTTGGATGAACGTTCTTCGTTCGTTCATGTTCGTTCATCGTTCGTTCATCGTTCATCGATGTTCGTTCATGATCGTTCATCGTTCGTTCGTCGTTCGTTCATACTCGATCATCGGTTAACGATGATCGTTCTTCATCGTTCATCGTTCGTCGCTCGTTCTTGAGCGACGAACGCCTATGCTTAACGTAGTGCTAGCTTGATCCTTGTCTAAGTAATCGCTTGCTAGACCTAGTTGTTCCTTTTGCTTAGTCATCGGGTCCATTGTCTTGCAAGAGTGCTCTAGGTTTATCGCCTTGCGAGGTGCCTCGAGGATCTAGAGTTGTGGTTAGTTACGCTAGCATGGTGCTAGGGCTTCCTTTCCACCCTTGGATGCGTGTTCGTGCCCCACGGTTTGTAGAGGTAGGCGGCAGGTGGTGACAGCCCTGTCCGTCCCTTGTAATCCTCCACGTTCGGGTATGGCGTAGGAGTATATATGAAATGTCCGGAGATTGGGGCAGACTCTGATCGCTGGATCTCCCGATGATGGCTTGGCAGTAGAACAGCTTAGTCTTGGCTTGTGTGCAGCTTAGGCTATAGGTAGATGCTACGCACGCTACTTGACGATGTACATTAGGAGTAGCAGTTCTTCTTACTTAACCTTAGTCTAGCTTAGAGCCGCCTCTCGCCTTTTATCAGAGAGTGGAAATGCCCCTGTGTGGTGTCGCACTATCCTCTATCCATACATTGCCTTACCCCTGCATTTGGATATTGGTTATGATCTATCATTTGTAACACCATGAGTATAAGTACACACTTGTCAACCACGTCTTCCTTTGGGAAAATATAAATAACGATACCCTGGAATACTCTCGGGTGAAATGCTACAACGGGTTATCCGTGCGCTTGCGGATTATCTTTTATGATTAATGTTGACGGTCCTTAGACCCAGTTTTTGACCGTCAATTAGCTCTATAAATAAGGAAGAACTAACACTTGTTACTTGCATTTTGTTATCAAATAACCTATTTCCACGTGTACCTCTAGATTTGGATGTGCAGGTGGAAAACAGGGATTTCCAGGTGTAAAAAGGCCCAAGGCGACGTCCAACACGTCCATCAAACGACGCTCGCCGCGGGATATAATTCAAGGATTAAAGGCCCAGAACCACTCAGAATATCAACTGAGGCCACGCACCTGGAAAAGAGGCTAAAAGGCCGAGGGAGCCAACCTGCCAAAGCCCAGCCCAGGGGGGGCCAGGGCCAGGTCGGCCGACCCCAAACCCTAGGTCGGCCGACCTGACAGGGAGGCCCTGGGTCCATCTTCTTATGGCGGTTTGCAACCGACTTCAGGAGGTCGGTTCCACCTGCAATCAATGCCACCGACCTACGGAACCGCCTCAATTCCACCGCCTTTGAGGGCTATAAATAAAGGGGTACCCCCTCCCCTTGAAGACACACAACACAAGAGGCTCATTCCCTCCTCCACACATCAGAGCTAGGGGCTCTCTAGTTAGGCTTAGGCTGAGTAGTTGGGCTGCCCTTTTGGCTCCCAAGTCCCTTGGAGAGTTTGGGGTACATTCCCTTGTATCCTTTTAACTCTTTGTAAGACTTGTTTCTTTATCAATGGAATATCATCGTTCTTGTAGTAGTTATGCGCTTATGCTAGTTCATCGTTCATCCTTGATCTTGGATGAACGTTCTTCGTTCGTTCATGTTCGTTCATCGTTCGTTCATCGTTCATCGATGTTCGTTCATGATCGTTCATCGTTCGTTCGTCGTCGTTCATACTCGATCATCGGTTAACGATGATCGTTCTTCATCGTTCATCGTTCGTCGCTCGTTCTTGAGCGACGAACGCCTATGCTTAACGTAGTGCTAGCTTTGATCCTTTGTCTAAGTAATCGCTTGCTAGACCTAGTTGTTCCTTTTGCTTAGTCATCGGGTCCATTGTCTTGCAAGAGTGCTCTAGGTTTATCGCCTTGCGAGGTGCCTCGAGTGATCTAGAGTTGTGGTTAGTTACGCTAGCATGGTGCTAGGGCTTCCTTTCCACCCTTGGATGCGTGTTCGTGCCCCACGGTTTGTAGAGGTAGGCGGCAGGTGGTGACAGCCCTGTCCGTCCCTTGTAATCCTCCACGTTCGGGTATGGCGTAGGAGTATATATGAAATGTCCGGAGATTGGGGCAGACTCTGATCGCTGGATCTCCCGATGATGGCTTGGCAGTAGAACAGCTTAGTCTTGGCTTGTGTGCAGCTTAGGCTATAGGTAGATGCTACGCACGCTACTTGACGATGTACATTAGGAGTAGCAGTTCTTCTTACTTAACCTTAGTCTAGCTTAGAGCCGCCTCTCGCCTTTTATCAGAGAGTGGAAATGCCTGCTGTGTGTGTCGCACTATCCTCTATCCATACATTGCCTTACCCCTGCATTTGGATATTGGTTATGATCTATCATTTGTAACACCATGAGTATAAGTACACACTTGTCAACCACGTCTTCCTTTGGGAAAAAAATAACGAACGATACTCGGGGAAATCTCGGGTGAAATGCTACAACGGGTTATCCGTGCGCTTGCGGATTATCTTTTATGATTAATGTTGACGGTCCTTAGACCCAGTTTTTGACCGTCAATTAGCTCTATAAATAAGGAAGAACTAACACTTGTTACTTGCATTTTGTTATCAAATAACCTATTTCCACGTGTACCTCTAGATTTGGATGTGCAGGTGGAAAACAGGGATTTCCAGGTGTAAACAAGGCCCAAGGCGACGATTCCAACACGTCCATCAAACGACGCTCGCCGCGGGAATATAATTCAAGGATTAAAGGCCCAGAACCACTCAGAATATCAACTGAGGCCACGCACCTGGAAAAGAGGCTAAAAGGCCGAGGGGAGCCAACCTGCCAAAGCCCAGCCCAGGGGGGGCCAGGGCCAGGTCGGCCGACCCCAAACCCTAGGTCGGCCGACCTGACAGGGAGGCCCCCTGGGTCCATCTTCTTATGGCGGTTTGCAACCGACTTCAGGAGGTCGGTTCCACCTGCAATCAATGCCACCGACCTACGGAACCGCCTCAATTCCACCGCCTTTGAGGGCTATAAATAAAGGGGTACCCCCTCCCCTTGGAAGACACACAACACAAGAGGCTCATTCCCTCCTCCACACATCCAGAGCTAGGGGCTCTCTAGTTAGGCTTAGGCTGAGTAGTTGGGCTGCCCTTTTGGCTCCCAAGTCCCTTGGAGAGTTTGGGGTATATTCCCTTGTATCCTTTACTCTCTTTGTAAGACTTATTTCTTTATCAATGGAATATCATCGTTCTTGTAGTAGTTATGTGCTTATGCTAGTTCATCGTTCATCCTTGATCTTGGATGAACGTTCTTCGTTCGTTCATGTTCGTTCATCGTTCGTTCATCGTTCATCGATGTTCGTTCATGATCGTTCATCGTTCGTTCGTCGTTCGTTCATACTCGATCATCGGTTAACGATGATCGTTCTTCATCGTTCATCGTTCGTCGCTCGTTCTTGAGCGACGAACGCCTATGCTTAACGTAGTGCTAGCTTTGATCCTTTGTCTAAGTAATCGCTTGCTAGACCTAGTTGTTCCTTTTGCTTAGTCATCGGGTCCATTGTCTTGCAAGAGTGCTCTAGGTTTATCGCCTTGCGAGGTGCCTCGAGGGATCTAGAGTTGTGGTTAGTTACGCTAGCATGGTGCTAGGGCTTCCTTTCCACCCTTGGATGCGTGTTCGTGCCCCACGGTTTGTAGAGGTAGGCGGCAGGTGGTGACAGCCCTGTCCGTCCCTTGTAATCCTCCACGTTCGGGTATGGCGTAGGAGTATATATGAAATGTCCGGAGATTGGGGCAGACTCTGATCGCTGGATCTCCCGATGATGGCTCGGCAGTAGAACAGCTTAGTCTTGGCTTGTGTGCAGCTTAGGCTATAGGTAGATGCTACGCACGCTACTTGACGATGTACATTAGGAGTAGCAGTTCTTCTTACTTAGCCTTAGTCTAGCCTAGAGCCGCCTCTCGCCTTTATCAGAGAGTGGAAATGCCTGCTGTGTGTGTCGCACTATCCTCTATCCGTACATTGCCTTACCCCTGTATTTGGATATTGGTTATGATCTATCATTTGTAACACCATGAGTATAAGTACACACTTGTCAACCACGTCTTCCTTTGGGAAAATATAAATAACGATACCCTGGAATACTCTCGGGTGAAATGCTACAACGGGTTATCCGTGCGCTTGCGGATTATCTTTTATGATTAAATACTAATAATACATATCTGGCACTCGTTGCTAGTTGTGGATTATTATGTATCCTAAGCAAGTAACTTAACCCCAGGTATTTCTGGCGCCGAACCGGGAATATTCACTCTAGGCCTAACCAGCCTAAGGTGGTGTTTTCTGTTTGGTGTAAGAAATACCAACAAGCATTTCTGGCGCCGTTGCCGGGGAAGACAATTGTTGACAAGTGTATACAATGATTACTCATGATTACACTTGATGTGATTTAACCATTACCCAATGCAGGCTACCTTGATCTGTTTTCTCTCTTTGATGTGAAAACAGGATAGTGTATGCGTGGATTCAACTTGCCGGAAAACTTCGTTGATAATCCAGAGTCGCTTGTAAGGAAAGTCCGACCCCGCGTCGACTCTCCCTCACAAGCAACACTCCCGACAGACGAACCCACATCATCCGCACCATCATCACTTATTGACATGGCTGATCAAAGGACCCTCCGTGACTACTCTGCTCCCTCCGTTGCCAATGTTCCCGTTGGGCCCAATGTCAACGCCGGTGACGCAGGGTTTGCAGTCAAATCAAGCCTAATCACTATGGTGCAGGCCATTCCCTTTTGTGGAAAGGCCACGGAGGACGCCAACACTCATCTCCAGCAATTCCTTGAGATATGCAACACATCGGCAACCGCCGGAGTCAACCAAGATGCTTCAGACTTCGTTTGTTTCCCCTCTCCCTCCTTGGGAAGGCGAAACAATGGTTCTATGCCAATCGTGCTAGCATTGACACTTGGGACCGCTGTTCTACCGCGTTCCTCGCAAAGTTTTTCCCGTTGGGTAAAACCAATGCCCTTCGTGGGAGAATATCAAGCTTCCAGCAAGCCAACAATGAAAGCATCGCCGAGGCGTGGGATAGGCTCCAAGATTACATATCCGCCTGCCCACACCACGGGATGGAAGAATGGCTCATTCTTCAACATTTCTACAACGGGTTGACACCAACAACCAGTGGACATATGGCTGCCGCTGCTGGAGGAGCCTTCTTCTCAATGACCGTTGCTCAAGCTAAAGAACTTATTGAGAAGATGGTCTCCAATCAAGGGTGGAGCGATGAACGTCTCCAACCACGCTCTAAGGCGTACACCCTATCAAGGAGGTGGACTTATTGTCCGCCAAGCTCGACCTCGTCATGAAGCGCTTGGACGACTTCAACACGCATGGTAGTGTTCGTTCACTTGACTCACGCATCACGTGTGAGGAATGTGGCAACACTGGCCATATGGGGAAGGATTGCCCCAACCATACCCATGAAGAAGCATTCTACATGAACAACAACAATGGGTATCGTCCAAGTGGAGGTCAAGGTTTTAACCAAAACCGCCAATCTTATCAAGGAGGTAATAATTTCTCTGGTTTTAATAATAATCAGCCTTCTTTGAAAGATTTGGTTTATGGCCAAGCTAAAATCAACGAATCAATCAACAAAAAGCTTGCTGCCAATGATCAAAGTTTAGAGAGTTTAAATTCAAAAATAGAAGGTCTTTCTTCCGCTTTCAAAAATCAGTTGAGCTTTAATAAAATGATAGAAACTCAGTTAGCTCAGCTTGCTGCTCTTGTTCCTTCTGCTAAATCTGGGCAGATTCCTGGGCAACCAGAATCTCCCATTGAAAAGGCTAATGTTATCACTACGAGAGGAGAAATGTTCTCTCGTAGGACTAACCATGCAGGGGAGAACAGGCAAATAAGAGGAGAACCTTCTACAATAAAATCTGATCCAGGCTTTCCAGTAATCTCTTGTGCAATCAAGAGATTCCACTTCGACTATGCACTGTGTGACCTTGGGGCCAGCGTGAGCATTATGCCCAAGCAATCTTCGAGCAATTAAAGTACAGATTCCTCATACCAACAGCGATGCGGCTACAATTGGCCGACTCATCCTTTCGCTTTCCAATGGGGATTGCGGAGGATGTGCCGGTATTCATAAGAGGCCACACCGTCCCGGTGAACTTTGTGGTGCTTGACATGGATATTGATAAGGAAACGCCCCTCATCTTGGGACGTCCCTTCCTTAGCACCACAAAGGCCCAAATTGATGTTGGAGTTGGAGAAATCCGCCTCTACATCAATGGGAAGGAGGAGAAGTTCGAGTTTCAACCTCGGAAAGAACAATGCTCGATGATCAAGGTCAAGTATGGGCCAAACACCTCCAACATTCAAGAAGTTGAAGTGACAGCCAGGAAAACGGACAGCCTCATTGCTCTATGGAAGAGCTTGGCAAAGATTGAAAATCCATCGCAGTTTCGACCAAAGAAACCTGCGACCACGAGGCCGGGATTATGGGCCAAGAACCCCATCCCAAAGTCCGAGAAGCCACCTACACCATCAAAGATGAAACAAGTGTGGCAACTCAAGGTGCAGCCCTCTACGTCCTCATCTCCAAGGACCGGGTCCGCGCCACCAAGCTAAACCCGTTGGAGAAGTCTTAGCCGTCGGACTTTAAACGACACGGCCCTGGCCGCCAGGAAACCGGCATTATCATTCGAACACCGACGGTTCATCGATTGGTTTTCACTCTCATAACCCGTTCGGCGTTTTCGTTCTTGCGTTCTTGCTCGACCTCGCTGCAGCATGAAGCGCGCCGGCAAAGCCTTCGCCTCGCTGCTCCGGTCCGGGAGCACAGGCTCGGGTTCATCTCGACCTCGCACTCGCGCCCGCACCGCCACCGAGCAAGTGTCAAGCCCTCAACATGAAGCCGCAACGGAGGAACAAGCCAACACTGAGCATCGTCTTCTCGTCGACACCGACCTCGACTTGGTGGGCGACGAAGAGATGAGCGCCTACGAAGCTCTCCGACTCCGAACATTTGCTCCTACGCGAGCATTTGATCCGGAACTGCTGCAAAAGATTGGTATGGATGCTGAATTTTCTCGAGTATTTAAAGCAATAGGGTGGGATAAGTTTGCAAGTGTAGATGAGCAGGGTTCCGCTTACTTACACTACAGTTTTTATGCACCCTACGCGTGGTAGATGATGGTATTACCTTTCGGTTTTTTCCGGGAGGAATATCATTTGACATGGAAAATCCTTAGTCAATGCCTCGGCTTTAATTCTCGCTGCACCATTGATGTTGATAGTTCGATTCCGGGTTACTCAAAGTTAGCTTTTTGGCAAAGAATTTCTGCATCTCCTACTTGTGAGAAACCCCGAACTAATCATATTCATCATCCTACCTTGCGCTTGTTGCACATGTGGCTTGGCATTACCTTGTTTCCTAGAAGTGATATTAGGATTGTGCGCGAGGATGATCTGAAAATTCTTTATGCTATGGTTGAGAAAATAAAGATTGCTCCTGTCATGTCCATGATTTCTCAGTGGTTAGAAAATTTTAGAATGACTGGACCAATTGAGTGCACCTCGTTGATTACACGTATTGCTGCGGGTGTTGGTGCTTTGCATGATGCTAATGTTGCTTATATTGATACACCCCGCTCTCTTATCACCGAGGATTATCTTATTCAAGGTCATACACTTAAGCATGGTCCAAATAATTCTCTCATATTTTATTATGTCGGTTATACAAATGAATTCCCGTTACCTAACCGGGAACTTCGTTTGTATGGCTGTAAAAATCTAACCACACCTCTAGAAAAAGAGGAGGCTGCACGCAGGAGTACTTCTTCTCGCAGGAGGACGCGCAGGCCGGAGCCGACCGCCGACACCGGGATACCCGCACCGCAGCCCATGGCCTATGCACATGGGCCAAGCTACGGTCACGCCGGGTATGGTCCCGGTGGGTACACCACTCCACCACCGTTCGAGGTCGGCGGCTCATCGCAGCAGGGTGCGGGCCAAGCCCAATGGACGCACCCTTCCCGCGCGCAATGGGAGGAAATCTCCTCCGATTCGACGTCCTACTCACCACGGGCCGGTGGGCGGCGTTCGTCTGCAGCTCGTGATCCATATCTTCAGCAGCAAATGAATGCGCTCACCGAGCGAATGGGACGCATCGAGACTCGAGGAGAGGACGTTGAGTACACTCTCAACCAACACGTCCTGCAGACCCATCAGTGGCAAGAAAACACAAATGCCCAGCTCACCAACCTCACCAACATGACGCAGCAGGGCCAAGCCGATATGTTGGCTTACTTTCGCCACACCGGGTTCGATCCTCGACATCACCCATGAGCAAGAACAAGCTTGGGGGGGGATGCCATACCCCCCGCTAAGGTATCATGTATCGCAACTTGTATCCTTTTGTTTCTTTTGTTTGCTTGTTCTTGCACCTCTCATGAAAAATACCAAAAAAATGATAAATCTGAAAATAAAATAAATGACAAAACTAAAAAGAACAAAAATAGTCTTTAGTGTGGTTTCTAGTTTTTCGTAGTTTCTCTTCATATGCGAGTATGAGTGTTTAGCCTTCCTTATGTTGAGATGATGAACAGTTGCTCTGTTTTATCTCTTGTTTGTACCTAGTCACAACTTAGTGCTCTCCCAAGTTTTGAGACTTTTGGCTTATGCTTACCTAGAACTTGAAACTTGTGGGCTGCATAGTGCTTGATCTAAGTCTAAGTTGTTGTGAGATATGATATGGTACAAATAGGGCTGCTATGATCTTGTTCAAAGTAGGACTTGACTTCCGGAGTTTTATTTTACAAAATACAAAAAAATGATAAAGTTCCTCAATGATCAAAATTCCTACCAAAGCCATATGTTGTTCTTACATTGCAAACCCTTACACATATGCTGCTTGTCATTGCATTGAGCTTTATCAAAATTGTGTGACCCTAGTGAGAAGCTTGTCATACTCTCATTGATCAAGATCACGTACACTCCACCTCGCATGCTAAACTTCTACACTGGAAGTTAAGCAATTCCACCACACTTTCCATCAAAATACATACTCCAAAAATTCATTGTTACCTCTCTCTCAAAATGTATCATTGGAGACATGGCTATGCAAAAGAAAGAAAAAGAATAATCCCCTGCTCATACAAAAGTAGAGCATGATGAAGAAAAATGGGGAATAAGAAAGAAAAATGTTGAGAAAAAGAAAGAAAGCAAGATAGCCATGTTCTCCTCAAAAATTCAAAAAGAGAGAGAGGAAACAAATAAAAAGGAGTATAGTTCTTCCACCTCACCACCACCTTATACACACATGCACATCTTGATCAAGGTTGTATGACTTGCATTCTCCATGGATCCACTCTTTTGGTTCAGCAATATGTGTGATGCAAGTATGCCTCATATCATCCCTACCTTGAGCTCCACATACAAGCCTTAGAAGTAGGATGACAAAGAGGCAACACAATAATGCCTTGGTGAGGAATATACACTTATTGAGCGATTTGAGAGCATCATTTGAGGAACTTTGCTTTTATTTCAAAACTTTTGAAAACCTCCGGAAAATAAAAGTCAAACAATGGACAAGTGATTGGTGCTCTGTTATAACCGTTCTATCTCTCAACCGCCCAAGACAAGGAAAAAGCCATACGCCCCATAAGGAGTAAGGTAAAGGGTGAGTTGCCATGCCAACTTTTTTAACTCAAAGGAGAGTATTTTGTTGTGTGCATGGTACCTATGAGATATGAAACATTGTAGCAACTCCTGATCAACATCCTAAGTCCTACTTCTTGCTCGGGACGAGCAAGGAGGACAGCTTGGGGGAGTTGTTGACGGTCCTTAGACCCAGTTTTTTGACCGTCAATTAGCTCTATAAATAAGGAAGAACTAACACTTGTTACTTGCATTTTGTTATCAAATAACCTATTTCCACGTGTACCTCTAGATTTGGATGTGCAGGTGGAAAACAGGGATTTCCAGGTGTAAACAAGGCCCAAGGCGACGATTCCAACACGTCCATCAAACGACGCTCGCCGCGGGAATATAATTCAAGGATTAAAGGCCCAGAACCACTCAGAATATCAACTGAGGCCACGCACCTGGAAAAGAGGCTAAAAGGCCGAGGGGAGCCAACCTGCCAAAGCCCAGCCCAGGGGGGCCAGGGCCAGGTCGGCCGACCCCAAACCCTAGGTCGGCCGACCTGACAGGGAGGCCCCCTGGGTCCATCTTCTTATGGCGGTTTGCAACCGACTTCAGGAGGTCGGTTCCACCTGCAATCAATGCCACCGACCTACGGAACCGCCTCAATTCCACCGCCTTTGAGGGCTATAAATAAAGGGGTACCCCCTCCCCTTGGAAGACACACAACACAAGAGGCTCATTCCCTCCTCCACACATCCAGAGCTAGGGGCTCTCTAGTTAGGCTTAGGCTGAGTAGTTGGGCTGCCCTTTTGGCTCCCAAGTCCCTTGGAGAGTTTGGGGTATATTCCCTTGTATCCTTTTACTCTCTTGTAAGACTTATTTCTTTATCAATGGAATATCATCGTTCTTGTAGTAGTTATGTGCTTATGCTAGTTCATCGTTCATCCTTGATCTTGGATGAACGTTCTTCGTTCGTTCATGTTCGTTCATCGTTCGTTCATCGTTCATCGATGTTCGTTCATGATCGTTCATCGTTCGTTCGTCGTTCGTTCATACTCGATCATCGGTTAACGATGATCGTTCTTCATCGTTCATCGTTCGTCGCTCGTTCTTGAGCGACGAACGCCTATGCTTAACGTAGTGCTAGCTTTGATCCTTTGTCTAAGTAATCGCTTGCTAGACCTAGTTGTTCCTTTTGCTTAGTCATCGGGTCCATTGTCTTGCAAGAGTGCTCTAGGTTTATCGCCTTGCGAGGTGCCTCGAGGGATCTAGAGTTGTGGTTAGTTACGCTAGCATGGTGCTAGGGCTTCCTTTCCACCCTTGGATGCGTGTTCGTGCCCCACGGTTTGTAGAGGTAGGCGGCAGGTGGTGACAGCCCTGTCCGTCCTTGTAATCCTCCACGTTCGGGTATGGCGTAGGAGTATATATGAAATGTCCGGAGATTGGGGCAGACTCTGATCGCTGGATCTCCCGATGATGGCTCGGCAGTAGAACAGCTTAGTCTTGGCTTGTGTGCAGCTTAGGCTATAGGTAGATGCTACGCACGCTACTTGACGATGTACATTAGGAGTAGCAGTTCTTCTTACTTAACCTTAGTCTAGCCTAGAGCCGCCTCTCGCCTTTTATCAGAGAGTGGAAATGCCTGCTGTGTGTGTCGCACTATCCTCTATCCGTACATTGCCTTACCCCTGTATTTGGATATTGGTTATGATCTATCATTTGTAACACCATGAGTATAAGTACACACTTGTCAACCACGTCTTCCTTTGGGAAAATATAAATAACGATACCCTGGAATACTCTCGGGTGAAATGCTACAACGGGTTATCCGTGCGCTTGCGGATTATCTTTTATGATTAAATACTAATAATACATATCTGGCACTCGTTGCTAGTTGTGGATTATTATGTATCCTAAGCAAGTAACTTAACCCCAGGTATTTCTGGCGCCGAACCGGGAATATTCACTCTAGGCCTAACCAGCCTAAGGTGGTGTTTTCTGTTTGGTGTAAGAAATACCAACAATTAAATACTAATAATACATATCTGGCACTCGTTGCTAGTTGTGGATTATTATGTATCCTAAGCAAGTAACTTAACCCCAGGTATTTCTGGCGCCGAACCGGGAATATTCACTCTAGGCCTAACCAGCCTAAGGTGGTGTTTCTGTTTGGTGTAAGAAATACCAACATCGGCGGCGAGGAGCACGGCGGCGGCGAAGCAGGCGAAGGCGTGGGAGCACGACTAGCGGCGGCGGTGAAAGATTGGGAGATTTGCACAATAACTCGAAGGAGGCCGTTTAGATTAGGGTAAAATTCGAATCGACGGATGAGATTGATCCATACCGGAAGCAACGGCTGAGATTGAATCTGGATTCCCTATCAACTGACTAGATCGTACGGTACGGTCTCTAGGACCGTATAATACGGTCTCCATCCTTACCCCTGACTGATTCTCATATAGACCATATGATACGGTCCTTAGCGTCGTATGGTACGACGCCTATTCAGCCTCAGGGAATGAAGGGAGAAGTGCAAAAGCAAACCGTATGGTACGGTTTTTGACCGGACGGTACGGTCTAGTCCAGAAATGCTAATTTCAAGGAAATTCTTTCTATGTCTAAGTTTCTCACACAAGAACTAAATAAACACCAAACTTGGACTAGAAAGGGAACACTCAACCACTCCTTTAAAAATAAACCAATATAGAATAAAAGCCAATGGAGATAAAACCAAAGGAGGGCTATGTATGAGTCCTTTGCTTATGATCTGTGCAAGTAGATTTAACCTTGAGGATCATTATGCATGACTCAATGGGCATGAAGCTCAATTCTTTCCTTTTGTCACGCTTCCATGAGATGTGGAATCATATCAATAAAGCACTTCCTCATAGTGTGACCACTCCTTTGCGATTTCCTATATGCAATGCATGAACTAGCATATCATACAAATGCAAGGGAATTTAAATATGCCATGTGGAATGCAAGCAAATTTAAAGACATAGCATAAAGAAAACCTACTCAAGGTCAAGTTTGAGCCTCTCTCGAGCTTACTCACTATGAGCCCAATCTTGCCTTGAGTCCATCGATCCACCAACTCAAGCACACCCCCTTGTTCATAGCTATCTTGAGAGAGTTGGACCTTGACTAATTTTTTTTGTGTTCTTTTCTTTTAGTTATTTACACATGCATGGATACAAACATACTAGTTCACAAAGGAGCACCTAATTACCATGCAAGCAATGCAAGAAAAGAAAAAGAAACAACTACTATGATACAAGTTACCTCCTTGAAGATTAGATTTGTCGGTGAAGCACTCACGGCATGTGGTGGACCTTCATAGATCATCATCTCGGCACACGGTCCACCACCATCATCCATCTAGCTCTTGGTCTTGGAAGCCTACTTGCACCCGATTGGCCTCTCAAGGTCAACAATGCACTTGGGCACCCAAATCCTCCTTATCTTCCTCCACTTGTCCGGTGGTCCAAGGGCTTTTGCCATCACCTTGCCTCGCTTGTCCCTAAAAAGCTTGTAGTGGGTGTTCTCATGAAACAAGTTAGCGTTAGGCAAAACCTTGGAACCTCTCATCTTGGGGCAATTCTTGCTAGTGTGCCCATCTAGGCCTCTACACTATTGACTACTCGATAGAACCAACCCGATCCCCCTTGATAGTCTGGTTTTTCCTATGTACTCAAGCCTAACATCTACACCAAGCCGACACTTGCTTGGGTCTAGCATGTCCTTAGCCTTGATCCATCTCCTCGACCGTGACCTCATCAAGCTCTTGATCCGAGTTGTTGAAGGCAACCAATCACCGAGATAAGCTTGAAGAAAAGGTTTGGCGCACTCCATCAATCACGCTTTTCTTTCAATGTGACCATAGGAATGTCCTTCATGAAAATGTTAGTCACATACGATATGGCCACCCAATCACCAAAACTTTCATACCTTTAGGGTTTTCATGCTCCAATGGTCATGAAGCTTACAAGGACTCAGGTTAGTTTTTTCCCCACAGATTTAGCTTGCCCTGGCTGGTGCTCGCAGAGGATGTTGGGGATTTTTATTTGCTGTGATCCTTAGGACTCGTGGACCTCGTTGGCAGCCTCGTGGCATTCGGTGTGGTGCTAGAGAGCTCAACGGAGTCTGAGCCAGCCGTTCAGGTTTTGTGCCATTTATTCTGCCTTCAGTATGGAATTTTATCCTTTTTTTCTATTTGTTTCTTTGAGCCGCTAGCTCATTTCCAGTTAGCATCAGTTCATTCTGACAACAGCTCACTGCTCTGTGTGGCCTCACTGATTTTTTGATCTCTTCAGGACAAGAACATCATGGAGCAGGTGGCCATCAGGAACTCCACCTCCGATTGCTCTCAGTCATGGGCAAGCACCGTGCCTGAGTTCCAGAGTGACGAAGTGAAGTCGAGATGGTGTGGTCGTCGGCAACTGCAGCAGCATCCTGTTCGTCCTCGGCCAGCTTGATCTGGTCTCTTTGTAGCGGTTGATTTGTACAAGTTCTTAAAGTTCCCAACTGTACAAGTTCTCATGATTTGAGCTGGCGCTGAAACTTGTCCAAGTTCATCTCTGCATCTTGGCACTTGATTTATTTGTGCGTTCTATTGTTCTGCTGTATCATGATGCTACGGTTCAGGTGATGCTTTGTTGAAATCAGAGCTGGAGAGCTGCTCCAGCCTTTTTTGTTTTTGGGAATCAATACTAGCGGCAGATCAAGCCATTGTCCGCCGCTGAAAATAAACACTGTAGCGGCGGATGACGTTACCGTCCGCCGCTACAAATGATCTGTAGCGGCGGTTTCTGATGCCCGCTGCTAGAAATCAACACTTGCATAGCGGCGCAAAATATGAGCCGCCGCTATAGTGGTTTCCCAACTGCCGCTATAGTGGCTTCCCAACCACCGCTATAGTGGCCTTGTGTTGTTGTGCTGTAAGATTCAAAGGAATATACAAACACCATTTAACCCCCAAAAATATCGAAACAAAATACAAAAATCCTATATCAGATAATTTCCAACGAAACAAACTAGAACTTCTGCAGGAGAAACATAGCAGGGCAGAATTTGATCCACAGTGCAATTCACATAAATAATACGAGCGCTCGCTTGCATGTAGGTTGAAATAAACATGTAGGTACACGAGTAAAATACATGAGTTACATGACCATAGATAGTTCGGTAGAGTTTGAAGGAGAACAGGGCTATTTCTGAATTGCTCACTCGTAAAAAGGAAAATCTGAATAGCTAGCCGTCTTCTACATGATCTATATCAGAAATTCAGGATAAATAGTGTAGGCAAACAAGGCTACAATCCAACCTGATCAAGGTTGCTAGGATCCAAAATTTGGAACAGTAAACAAAACCTGTGGATCACAATTTTGAGCTGCTTTGTGAACAGAACCACGACGAGTTGTTGGGGGTAGAATCAGTCAAATCAACAGGTGCAGGAGAGGTCCCAGATAAGGAAGCTGGCGCCGTTGAGCTATCAGACCCAAAAGAAGCTGAAAATTTTAATCAACGCGAAGACCATCAGTGAGGAGGAAAAATTGAATCAACACGACGAAAATCCTGGCAAGGGAACAAAAGAATCTTCAGGCGACAGTGGACTAGAAGGCAAACAACTTGACCAACCGGAAGAACCCAAAATCGCCAGAAAGAAGAAAAAATAGATCCGCGAAGAAAGAAAATCCCCAACAACGCGAAGAACATCAGAGAGACGAAGCCCTAGGCAACGAAGGAAAATCTGAGAAAATAGACGGCGTGGAAAAACAAGATCGATCAACCATCAACAAACCTTCAGGACACAGCAGACTCCACGACGAGCAACCCAATTGAGCAGTGGGACAAAATCGCAAGAGAGACGAAACCCTAGAACAAGGAAAAAAAATCCCTAGAAGAACTGCTACCATGTGCGGGGAAGCTAAGCAGGGAAAAGGAATCGTAAAGCCAGCCGAAGGAAACGGAACGTGCAAATCGACGGACGGAATGAAACGCTGTGCAAATCTAAAAGAGCTCGCTAGGGATTCCTAAATCTCAGTGGGAGCCTATTTTTACATCGATTTTCAGCCACACGACCTGCGGGCTTTGATGGGCTACGCGGACTGCCAGCATGTTTTGCCTTTAGCTGGGCCGATTGGTGCCCCCGTGGGCTAGCACGGCACCACCCGGCACAGAATTCATGCTGTCCTGGGCCTGGTTTCCTCAATCTTTTTTGAGCTGAGGTTCAAGAAAAAGATTGTGTTTGAGCTGTGCATGCCGGATCGGCCCGTTGGCCTACACTACTCAGCGAGAGCTGTTGCTAGGGTGGCAATAGGATGCGCGGGAGAGTATGCCCCGGGGCCGGTAGGGCTGCCATCTGCTATGTGTAACAGGGTGTTTGATACTCCTCCACCAAATCCATATCAAGTTCCACAAGTTAAACACTCCAACTCGACTCTAGAAATAATGTGAATTTATGGGCCAACTCCAAAATTTTTGAAGAGCTAATCAAAGGGCGCTCGAGATTTTGGAGTTTTCAAAGTCCTCACGGAGTTGATAGAAATTGCCCACCAGTGGCACTGGTTACAAATTTGCCCCTTTAATTCTGTCTCCTCCCGTCGCCCCGACCTAACCTTGGTTCCTCAAACTCCTCCCTTCCTCATTTTTCTTTTTTTAAAAAAAAAGCTGTTTGGTTTCCTACATGACTGATGTGCTGCAGACTCCAGATTCTCAAGTTGCCTCATCGTAAGGGGTGTCACTGGGGTCTACGCTTGCCGACCACTCTGGTAGCGGATTCTGTATCAGGAAGTGGCTTCGCCGGATGTTGTGCTGGTGAAGGGCGGTGACAAGCTACTCGCTCGAAGGGCCCTAACACCGTCAAGCAACAAGGAGAATGTGCCTGTGCCCTCAGTATCTATAAAAGCAGAAGAAGATGCCACCAAAGGAGGCTGTTAGGCACGCTAAACGTTTTAGATTATCTCAGTGGTGGTCTTATTCGTCATGTTGCCTCTCACTACCAGAAATTGCTTTAAAAATCTGTTCGCCTCTTACTTTTCCTGGTCACGAGACTTTCCTTTATTCGTTCCGTCTCATGTTGTGCAGGCATGAGAATATAACTTTTTTGGTGGATTGGTAAGGTGGAAAAGTATCCACCTCGTGAAATGCAAATTAAAGCAATCCTACAAAAGAGCAACCTAAGCTAACCCCGAAACAAAAAATTCCCGTAGATATCTTTGCTTGACTGTTTGTCGGGGCGAGGTTTCTTATTGAAAACGCAAGGGCGGCTAGCCAAAGATGCATATACACAGCCCCAAAGAGATTAGTGAGGCACCAAACCAAAGCACCGGGGGTGTCGGAAGGATCAGCCCCGCGACGCCACGATGAGCGCGACTCTGGTGGCCGGGAGGAGTCGGAGAGGGGCTTTTAGTCGACGAGGTTGAGCGTGTGGCGCCGGAAGACGGGACGGGAAGCTCTGCATCAGGTTAGGGCTTGTTACCTATACTCAGCAATGCATATTATTAAGAAAAAAGTATGAATGGCCGGATTGTGACGCTTCATTCATAGTGATTTTCCATTCTATTTTAATTTTTTGTAGTTAAAATTCGGCCATCAGTTGGCACAGCGCGGTAGGATTTGTAGCCGTACTTGAAGCTTGCACCGGAGCCTCTGGGACAGATCAGAGCACACACAGTCCTTGTCTAGGCCTCGGTTGCATCATCGAGCAATCACCTCCACCATGGACGAAGGCCGTTTGGTCACCGTGGAGACGTGTGTGGTTCTGACGTCGGTGCTGCTGGTAGTTAGGTATCTCCTGGACTTCTTCGGGCCATGGCGCACACCTGGATCCTTTGTGGTGCTCATCGTCCACTTCAGCGAGGTGGTGAACTACTCCATGGTGCACTACACCCTGGGGCTGATGCAGCTGTCCTCGAAGCGGGTGAACGACTACTTCCAGGTGTGGGCTGCGCTTCTGGTCACCCTGCAGTACAGCGTCAAGATCGGGCGCCCGTACAGCATGTCCATGAAGCAGAGCCCACTGCTGGACCTCATGTCCTCCTTGTGGGCGGCCAATCTCATCCGGCTGCAGACCTTCCGCCCACTGCAGATCGTTCTCTGGTTGATCTGGGCTCTGAATGCACTTCGCATCATCACCTACTTCCTCTCCTCAGACAAAGCAAAGGCCATCAACAAAACGAGCATGAGGCTCGTCGGCGACTATATGAGATACGAGCACACGCTCGGCAGCTCTCTACCATCGTCGGCTGATATCGCTGACCCTGACAAGCAATTCACAATGGAATGGTGCAAGTACTTGGTACTCGGGGAAGACCGAGTGCTGAAGGACATACAGAAGGGCCACATTCCTAATAAGCAAGCTCATCAACCAGGAAGAAGGAAGCACGGGCTTGTTCTGGATCTGGAAGTCCACGAGAAGCTTATTACTGTGGACAAGATATGGGATGTTGACGGCGGCAAAGCTGGGTTGCTCGGCAGCACAGCTGACCCGAGCAACAAACTCAAGGACGTGTGTCTCTCCTTTGCCCTGTACAAGCTGTTGCGCCGCAGGTTCTACGACCTCCCCATGCACGAGGCAAGGTTGGCAAGGCAGAAGACGAAGATCAGGAGGCTCGTGTTCGACTACATCCTGTGCGACGTCGAGAGGGACTTCCGTGTCATGGCGACAGAGGTTTCATTTCTTCAAGACATATTCTACAGCAAGCATGCTGCTTTGTTCGCCGCCGGCTTCCCAGCAGCAAGCTTGGTGTTCCCGCTTTTGCTGTTCGCGGCTTCAGGGTACATAGTGTATGCCATCCACTACATACCCGAGAGGATGGATAAAGCAGACCGCGGCATGATCACTCATGGGGTGGCCATCACCCGCTTGATGGCTGCCCTCATCATCAGTAGAGAGATAGCCGAGATCTACATCTATATCTTCTCGCAGTGGACCAAGGTCCTGATACTATGCAACTACACCAAGTGTCGGTGCCTGCGGCGTCCCTTTCTGGGTATGCTGACTCGGGCGGTTCTCTTCTTCATGAGGAGGGGCAAGTGGGATGAGAAGATCCGTCAGTACAACGTCCTAGTTTCGGCATGCCCACTGCCGCTGCACAAGGACATCAAGCTGGAGAGATGCACAAAGCAAGCCATCTTCGAGTCGTTCAAGAGGTTGGAGAAGGAACCCAACAGGTTGGAGTCCTACTTCTCCAATTCTTTCGGCGCACCGCAGCTGTTATGGGCGGTCGACGACATTGAGGCAGACACACACAGGATACTGGTTTGGCACAGAGCCACCTGCCTCTGCGAGATGAAACTCGCTTGCGACAAAGCACCCACACTGAGGGTTTCTTGGCTGCGGCAACGCCCTTTTTTCATCAAGAAATCAGAAGGGACCAAGCCTGTGTGGCATTTGCCCCTATCATTAACTGAACAAGTTGAGGCAGCCTCTTCGTGGGAGCATTACACGACAGCTGTCACCTTATCCAACTACTGCGCGTATCTGGTAGCACATTCATTGGTACCGGACAACGGCATTGTTGCTGCCAGGGTCCTCAATGAAGTGATCTGGGAGATCAAGCATGTCATATGGGGGGGCTGCATCCGATCATTTTTCAGGCTCATACCCATACAACACGTGTTTGACCGCCTCATGGCAATAGTAGACAAGCCTCACTGCAAAGAGGTGCCTGAGCATGGCACTTCCGATGAAGAGGAGGAAGCAGCCGTAAAGCATGGCACTTCCAATGAAGAGGAGGAAGCAGGCGTAAAGCAGGGCGGTTGTCCTTTGGACATCAAGAACTCCTTGACGCGTAAGGGTGCAAAGCTTGCAGGTCAGCTTATGGAGGAGTACAAGGACAACGTGCCTGGTCTCTGGGAGAAGCTGGCGGACTTCTGGATTGGGTTCCTCCTTCACCAAGCGGCGTCCACAAGAGCGAGCAAGCACAAGATGGGCCTCGCCGGGGGACGGGAGCTTATGACCCACCTCTGGGCTCTGCTGTCTCACGCCGGCTTCCTCGGGAGGACCAGCCACGGGCAGACGATCCTGGATCCACACGACCTTTGGGTTTCCAGCCTTAATAGTCCCTTTGTATCGGATTAACATCTCTATATTTCCAACCTTAGCTCTGCCCTGCTTTCAATTTTCAAATATTAGACCATGCTTATCTTCAATACAAAATAATGTACCACAGTTCAATTTCACTTTTCACTAATCAAAGTTTACGAACCTTCTGTATATTTGGCATAGTTCAATCTGTGGTTATTATAGAGCAAATGTTATTCTGATTAGATAACTTATTACAACGGGCAGAAGTATGATTTAATTCACTAATGTAATAACTGATTTATATTTTAGTTTCAATTCAAAGGTACACATTTTAGAAACTTCAAAGATGCCTAATAGTATATTTTAGTCGACCATATCAAACGATCTGAACAGCAGAAATCTGACCTGCTACATGTGTGCTACTCTAATCTGACCTGAATATATAAACCCATATTGAATAATAACAAAGGCTATTTGTTGTTAGCTTCCTGTTTTGACATTGTTAATAATACCAAGCTGATAGACTCAATCATATTTAGCGAGGCGGTCATAAAAGCATGAGTGAAATAAATTCACAACTTCAGGGTTGTTAGTACATACAAAAGCTATGCATTTCACAGCCCATTGATCAATATAACACATACCACCAGTGGTCATTGAAAGATCTGATAATGTATTTCAAAAAATGCCCATCTATGTTTGTTTATGTGAATAAGTCATAAACGTCAGATAGACTCTCAATCATATTTAGCGAGGCGGTCATAAAAGCATGAGTGAAATAACTAATATTCACAACTTCAGGGTTGTTAGTACATACAGAAGCTATGCATTTCACAGCCCATTGATCGAGATAACACATACAAACAGTGGTCATTGAAAGATCTGATAATGAATTTCAAAAAATGCCCATCTATGTTTGTTTATGAGAATAACTCATAAACATCAGGTGAAACAAGCTGGATCGAGTTTATCGTATTGTGACATCATTAGCTAATCTTTAATATGTTACAAGTATCCATTTGCTTTCAAAAAGTCTTGGGATAACTCTGCTTATCTTTTCGTATAAGACAGAGCGCCAAGCAGCAACGGTCATTGAATCATTCACCATTTTACCACGTTGTCCTACTCTCCCTTTGAAGCGAGAATGTACACAAGCTGATAGAGAAGAACAAGTAATTATTACATAATGAATTATCCGTACCTTCTAATCCTACATATATTTTATATTACTCTCTTAAAACTTCATAATGTTCTCCTAAAAGTAACTCTCCTAATGTTCTCCTAAAACTAACTTTATAATACAAGTCATTCAATGAAAAAATTAAAATGGTTGGGCACAGCAGGGAACAGCACAGTCCACACAAACAACACAGTACGCACAGCAAGGCCCGAGCCATGTTTGTAGTATTTACTAAACTGTGTTGTATTAGAAAGAGGATCGAATCACAAAACAGGGTTTCAGTCTCGGTTTAAATTTATTTATGTAGCACACAGCGCTTTCACGGTTTTAGCTGGTTGACATTAATTGTAAAAATCGATTTTAGTTTATATACTTATAAATTGTGATTGTAGCCTAGTGGTTACAAGAGCCTCAGTAGTACCTCGGGTCCTGGGTTCGACTTCGCATGGGAGCAAATTTTCTAGGATTTAACGGCGTTATGCTTTTAGCAGTAGGCGATGTGGCCGTCGACAGCGAGACGCCTGTGGTGACTTCGTCAATCTCGAGGATTTGTCGGCTCAGTCTTTGAAGATGCTCATATGAGTAGGGTTTGCATATGTGCGTTCATAGGAATGAGTATGCGTGCATTGTGAGTGTCTGAGTTGTAATGTGTAATCATAAAAAAAAATTGTGATTGTTCTTTGTATCACACTATAGTGAGAGGAAAGAGTATTGACAAAATATATTAAAACTTGAAATGCTGCACAACGATGCATAGCTACATTCCTATCCCTATATTTTAATAAAAAATTTGATGCACAAAGAACACTTTTAATGAGAAGAATATTTATATTTCAGGCAAAAATATGCAAACAATCAAAAAATATTTTATAAAAATCATACGTATATAGAATGTAGCAATACATTTTTGTGCAAAAGTTCAAGCTATGATATACTTTGTGCAAAGAGATAAAAAAATTGATAATGCTCTTTTTTCTCCAATACTGTGCTAGAGACAAGAAAACATTTTCCACTGTCTACCAGCTAAAACCAACTTTTGAGATGTGAGCCAATTATGCTACAGACAATTTCGCCATTTATTTATATACTATCCACTATCCCGTAAATCTTTATGGGCTAGCTTTAAAAGACATACATTTGATTCTGTTAAGAATACTGGTCCAGTTCTTTCTTTTTTAATTCCAAAATTCAAATTGCACCTAATTTATCCTTTACAGAAATACGTTCCATCCAAAATATATACTGAGCACAGATTTTTTTTTTCCTTTTTGAAAAATTTTCTATAGATTGGCTATGAAGTATATTTCTATACATATCGAATTCTAGTTTACTTTCCTTGGCCATGGATACTCCATTTTTTTTTGCCATTTATTTGTATCTCTCGACAATGTGCCACATCTCATTTACATGCACGTGAGTGCTACCTGGCAATTTTTCACTATGCTTACATGACCACCAAGTCTTGGCACAAGCGTGTCGTTGGATATGGACCCTTGTTCATCTGTCTTCTCATGCTCTGAGTTTGCGCTTAATTAACATGTGCTCTCAGTTTCTTCGGACTCCAACTAAATTTTCTTTTACACCTCAATCAATGCAGGAATTCTGCCAACTCCTTCAACCATAGAACACATCAGTGATGTCATCAGGTTAGTCTGCTGCCTAACGTAATTTGCACATGAATGCTCATAATAAGGGTTTTTTAATCCTGATAAAAAGTTATATCTGCCAGTTATGCTGACAGGTTATATTCATGAACAGAAAGTCAGAAAACACATAATGCCTACATGTACCTAATCAATTGGAAATGTTCAGCCAGGCAGAGAGACATCAAACGATTCAATTTTCCTTTGTTTTCATGTTTATGAGGTCATGTGGGCAGGCTGGATGCACAAACCCATGATCTAACATAAACAAGAATTAAGCCTGCAAGCTGGACCACAACAACCAGAACAGTGCACAAATCTATTGAAATCAATCTACTAAAGTTTACTTCGGGTTTGTGAGGTGGTATACTGAATCGTAATTTGTGAGGTAACAAACACCGTAATAGTGGTCACTCACCTCGATCTCCTACCTGAGGTTACGTATATCCTTGTCAGTCTTGCCATGGTTAGGAATAAACTTCATGGCAACCGTCTGAGTCAAATTAGAAGAGAAGAAAACCATTTAATTATCAAGTCAAAGCAATCAGTGCTTATAAAGTAGTATGGTCTCGGTCAAGGAAAAGAGATCAGGTCAGTACTAACAGAAATTACAAAGCCACTGCACAAAATTTATTCAGCTGTAACCAGTGCACTAAACCTAAAGCCTTTACAGAGCACTTAACCTAAAAATTATACTTTGCTTTACAATTTATAGCACAGAAGAGATTGATCAAAAGTACAAAATCCCAGCATTGGTACATACATGCATATACTCGTACTCATTGTAGTTTCATCGAACATGTTTAATGCACCAAACAAAACGGCCAGTTGTTCCTCAATAACTTGCAGTCTTGCACACAAGCAACCAAAATCTAATGACCATTGGTGCTAATAGGTGAAACCAGTCATGAGAACTAGAGCTACGCGGAACTACGGATGAGGAAGGTGGTGTGGACAAGGGAAGGGAGAAGTGGAGAACGAGGGGATACCTAGATCGCTGGGGTTCGAGGCGACGCCGTCCACAGCAGCAACGAAGACCGTCCGAGAACTCAAATGGCGTAGGGTTGGAGCAGCAGCCGCGGCAGCCTGCGTCGGAGCCGAGGCTCGCGATTCGGTTAGGGTCCGCGGCCCCATCCCACACGCCGGCTCTCGCATCGCAGCCAAGGGAGGAACGAGGAGGGATCTTTGGGAGAAGGGGAAGCTGACTGGGATTAAGAGGTGGGATCTAGGTGCTGGCGTGGCAGGCTGACCGGCTCGACGACTCGGTCTTTGCCGACGTGGCAGCCACGCGGCGGCTGCTGACTGGCTAGAAGCAGGGACGCGGCGGATGGTCGTCGGAGCTGAGTTTCCGCGGCTGCAGCTCGCCACGAACATTGCCAGCGGTGGCTAGGGCGGCCGAGGTCGGATGAGGGCATCGTGCCAGGCCACAGCGTGTGAAGGCGATGCCAGGAGTGGATGGTGTCATTGAGGACGATGATGAGAATGACAGCGAGCGGCTGCCGTAGCTGGGCTGGATGACGGCATGCGACGAGATCTCGCGCACGCACGCGGTTGCGAGGTTTAGGCGGGTCGGGGAACTGTGCGCGTGGCGGCGAGGGTGTAGGCATGCGTGACTTGGCCGATGGGCAGGGTGACGGCGATGTTACCTGAGTGGCGGCCATGAATGATGGCTCCATGACAGCGTGGCTCGAGCACGGGGAGGAGAAAAGAGAGGCTGGGAAAGGAAGAAAGGAGCTGCAAGGTGCTCACCAGCGGCTAGGCGAGGTCGGGGAATGCCCTGGCGGCAGAGATCGACGATGGTTGCCGGAGTCGGGTTAGAGCGAAGCTCGGAATTTGGAGCTTGAGTTGGGCTGGGCCGCCAAGGGAGAAGAGGCTCGGTTACAGCCCAAGGATGGATGGGGGTTTAGAAAATGATTTAACTTTTCTCCAGGAAATTGAGAAGGTTTAAATTTGAAAAATATTTCAAATTTGCATATATGCAACAAGTCAAATAAAACCAAATAAGTTTAAGAAAACCCAGAATGCAACATGATTCCTTTTGTGCATGCTTTCAAAAACTAGAAGTTTTAGATTTGAGTTAAACTTGCTATATTTAAACTTACTCACACCAAATTTATTTATAATTTGCTAAAAAATCAAAAGTATAAATTTTTAGTGAATTTTAAATATGCTCAAGATACAGGGTGTTACAGGAAGAGCTCGAGGAGTTCGGTGAGGTCGCCACCAAATCAACCTTGTCAGAGTTGGGGAAGAGCTCGTGGCCGCCTTCCTACTCGGAGTGCAAGGATTGAACTCATGCGTCTTTGAGATGCAGCGAGCGGTGGGTGGAAATGCACCACCATCCATGAGTCCACAGTCCTCCAATCCGGCGGCCCCTTGGACGCCTCCTTCTTACTCGATACCACCTTCGAACTCTTGAGGCAGTCATGATTTGCGCTGCCGCCCCGACCAGAGACGTTGTGGACAGGAGACGGCACGGTGCACGGGGGAAGATAAGGCAGCCTGTGGAGGAGTGTAGTATGGGGAGTGGGGCCCACACAAATTACTTCGGTGTGGAAAGAATCGAAGGATTTTGTGGTGGAGTGTGCGGCCCGCAAAGGTGGGATGGAGGGAGTTTAATGCTACTAACCTCCGTTTCAGTTTACTTGTCACTAGTTAGTCACTGTAGCGATTTGACCGACCGTCTTTTCTATAAATTTGTTCTTGATACCTAAAACTAGTTAGTGTTTGTACTTTTAAGTATCTATAAACTTTTGTAGGGAAAACGTAAGGTCAAAGTTGCTACAGTATTATGCAGTGACAAGTAAACTGAAACGGAGGTTGGCATGAGTTGTGACAGACAAAAATTGGAACTAAATCCCTGTATAAAAAGTAGCCAAGATCGTCAGAGGCAATTTTTACGATTACTCCAGGCTAATAGGAGTAAAGCCAAGGAGGCATTACCATTCGCAAGATCACAACAGAGATGAGATAATCAATATATAGAGGCTTCCCTAAATAAAATTTAATCACACCCACAAGCCATATGCGAAAAGCAGAAGTCAAAACCATCTTTTTAGGGACACAAAACAGAACCTTGTTTGGCAGCCTAATCTGCACCACACCGGTTGGGTAACACAACGGGTGAAGTTTTGACATAAATTGCACCCATAAAGCATGTTTGGTGACCACCTATCAAGTTCTATGATTAAATTGCACCTAGCTTGCAAGTTTTTGTACCTACCGTGCGTTTTACTCACAATAATAAAAATCCCCCATCAGGACTAGCCTAACTAGGCCACATGGGCCGGTCCAAGGTATTTTAGTCAATCTGTGACCGCTCTTGCTGCCTTGCTTCCATTGGGACTAGTCTAACTAGGCCACATGGGCAGGTCTGAAGCATTCTAGCCAGCCTGTGACCACTCTTGCTGCTTTGCTTCAACACTTCCAAATTCATATTTAAGTTGCGGCAGGGTTTTCACGCCAATCACTGTAGTTGTTGAGCCAATACCAGCTAAATTACGTTCCGAGCTAATGCCTCTTTCTTGGAATGCTCCAAAGAATAGCATTTAAAGAAGTGCTTTTTTTTCTTTTGGCCAGAGAGCCCCCACTTTATGTGCGCTGTGCTCCTGTGTCACGTTGGCAGACCCAATGTAAAGCAAAACAATTCAATTATTTGGTGGATTGGCGAAGGGATAAAGTATCCTGTCCTTGGAAGTTATATATGTGATTGCAAATTAAGTGGCATCTCCGTGCATCAGTGGCTCGATTGTCTCCCTCTCTTAGTCTTTTTATGTACAAAGCCCAACAAAAGAAACATTGTCGCCAGACTTTTGTGACGCACACCAAAGTGAAGCACTGGTGGCAGACCATCGAGGTGACGCCACTGAGGAGGCCGGCGTGACCCGACAGCCAGGGGAGGGGCATGGTGTCTTAGCAACATAGATTGTCAAGTCGACCGAACCAAACAGGCAGCACGAGGCATGAGTATTTTGGCCTGGCCCAAGCACTACTACAAAAACGATTTATAGTGAGACTTGACTAAACTGCTACAGTGGCAATGACAATCATGGCCCATCACTACAGTGGCTAGAAGGCAGGACCCCTTACAGCCCGCCACTACAATCGATTTGTAGTGGCGTGCAGTAAGATAGCTCGTCCCACTGCAAATGCCCACTACAAGAAAATCTGCTGAAAACCGTAAGGAAAAAAATTAAAAACTGTCAAGAAAGTTAACCCTGACGGGAACCATCAGACAATAACCACCAGGGATAAAGCGAGTCGGCTAGGCCACGTGAAGTTGTTTCTGGCAGTTCACCCTTAGGGAAATAAGATCTAGGGGGGACAAGCACTATGTAAGAAATCATGTTTGCAGACGCTTCTCATGGTACATCGCAGACGAAATTTTTTTCCGTCTCCAAAATCGCGTCTGTGATGTGAGGTCACGCGGAAAAACGCGTCTCTGATGACCCACTCACGTCTCCTATGATAGAAAAACGCGTCTCTGATGACCCACTCACGTCTCCTATGATCCTATCATAGGAGACGCGTTTCTGGCCAAAACAAGTCTGCTATGATAGGCCATTGCAGACGTGTTTGCCAAAACGAGTCTGCTATGATAGGCCATTGCAGACTCTTTTTTGCCAAAACGAGTCTGCTATGAGAATTTAAAAAAAAATGAAAAATACGAATGCTTCTCCTCCATTACATACAATACATACACATGTTTTATCCATGATATACATTATAAATACACTATCTTGATCCATTCAAGTGTATCTATAGCCACTTCTAGATATCATCTTTACAGTTTACTGGATATCATCTTTACAGTTTACTTCAAACATACACATGTTTTCATGACAAGTTATGTTGCTGTTTACAGAAGTGCTCCGCCAATCATAATCAGGATCTTTTAAGTTATTTAAGTTAGCAAGGAACTATCTCCGTGGATTGTAAAATATGGTAGTTTCAGTCGTCAGTATCCTTCTCTTCCTGTTAGCAAAGAATATGCCATATTGCTTGCAGTTCAGTTTTCTAGAGAAGAACATCTACCTGTTATCCAACTAGCACTAGCATAAATCTCTTGTTGTCTTCCTCTAAAAGTGATGTATTTTCAGGAAAGGAAGGCACTTATACCTCACTGATCTTATTTTTGGAGTTGGTCCAGTTGGCTTCATGTTGACAATTCATGCCTGGAAGTAGTAAACATGAGCAGTATCAGATAAGTGTACTCATCATACTCTGAAGGTGAATGAATGACAAAAAAGGAACACACTTAAGGTGCACGAGTTTGAGACATGCTAAGAGACCAAGTGATGTGTGACGATGCATAACAGGAAGGGAATTTATACAGTACTCAGCTGTTGATAGCTAACGACAAATGTCACACGCCAAGCTATAAAATTTATACTAAGCTAATGCTTTAGGAAAATGCCCATACAGATCATTACACCAGTAGCACATATCAACCACAGCTTAGAGATCTTAGCCTATTACGGAGATATACACCAGAGGAACTAATACAACATAGATGAACAATGACTTGGCAGATTTCAGATGAACACTATACTGGCCATGTGTCAATGAACGACAGCCTTGCAGTACTATCTACATTTTCCAAAGTACTACTATAGTTCACAGATCGAACAGTATGGAATTCAGAGGAAGAAATGGACCTGGTTGCTGCAACAGCCGCTGTCCGTGTTCTGCTAGTCCAATATAGGATCCCATCCTTGTCCTCAATATGGATCTCGAAACAATTGAAATATGCACTAAATTTTCAGTCAAAGTGTGCAGTAACAAACTTCAGTAATACAGTCAAGTAGCAGAGAAGATCGTCTCCCCATTAGAATATTCTATCAAATGTTCAAAAACAGACCTCATAAGAATATTCTATGCAAGGCTAAGTCATCGTTAGGCTGACTTCAACAACGATAGCTAAAGCCATTTTTGCCTCGAGTTCGCTACTGTGCATCGTAGAAATGTTCTCCAACAGGCGAGCCAAACGAGCAGCCATTTTTGCGTTTGAGGAGAGAGGCGAGCTAGATTTGGACGCCCTCTCTCCTCAACATGCATCCGCGCGAGCGACGGAGCAGAGGACGCGTGGAGGAGAGAGGACACGGGGCGCGCGAGCGGCGGCGACGTGGCCTGGAGCGGCGGTGAAGCAGTGGAGCTTCGGCGTCGAGGCGGTCCCGCGCGAGCAGGTCGCGGAGGGAGGACGGCATGCGCGGCGGCGACGTGGCCTGGAGCGGCGGCGCTAGAGCAGAGGCGCGACGCGCGCTGGAGCAGAGCCGCGACGCGCGCGGGGCGAGCCGGTGCCGCTCTCAAGCAGTTTCTGCTTCACTCCTCCATGGTCGACCATCACCTGTCTCCCGGAGATCGATCGCCAGCGGCATGCCTTGCCAGATTGATGCCCGTAATAGGCAAAATGGATTCATTAGCAGGCGTATAGGCCACTTGTGTGATCAATTTGGTCCAATCCGTAGTTAGTTCTGCGAATTTTGCGGATTTGCGACTTGAGCTTGTAAAGGGGGAGAAAAGATTTTGAGGAACAACTGAAGAAGCATCAGCGGAACGCGGCGGCGCGGCGGGTCGTGCGGCGCGGCAGGCGCGCGGCGGGGGGCGCGCGGCGCGCGCGGGCGGCGGGGGCGCGCGGCGGGGCGGCGGGCGCGCGGCGGGGCGGGGGGGGCTCGCGGCGGGGGCGGGCGCGCGGCGGGCTCGCGGCGGCGGCGGCGCGCGGGCTGGGGGCTCGCGGCGCCGGCGGGCGCGCGGCGCGCGCGGGCGCGCGGCGCCGGCGGGGAAAGGAGATGCCTCTCCGGTATGGCTTCGCGTTGTTGGAGACAACGAAATATGGATTCCCTTTTCGTTACTGTAGACGCAATGCAAGTCTCGCTCTGCCTCTCCGATATGGAACACATTGTTGGAGTCAGTCTTAGTAGCTAAGTCGACTAAAATGCATCAGGTATCTACACATTTTTATCTAAACGAAGCAGCATATTACCCCTTATCGTTAGAACAGCTATAATTCTTCCATGCCTTAAGATAAAACAAAGAAGCCACCATCTTGACTGAATCAGGCAAAGCATCACTTAAACATGTATTCAGATCAGTGGGATGCAACCCGAATGAAACAAAGTGCTACTCAAAATATAGGTGCACGTGTCGTATGCATAGAGAACTGAATCTGAATATAATCCTAAACTCTTGTCAGTTTACCGGGAATAGTAAACCTTGGTCAGTATTTCCCTTGCATACTTCTGGTATGCACACCTATAGCAGCTATGCACAGCACGCATATGCTGTATCAGGCAATGAACTAAGTCATATACCTTCCGTCTCCTAATCATTCAGTCTCTTCGAACTAAGAAAATATATATGTTTCATAATAAAAATAATCTATGCCATACATATGATTGGATAGCAAAATGGCAGTAACCGAACCATTTTCACACAAGACCAGCGATTCAACAGAGCAAACTCGGATGACAAATATTAAGCCATAGGAAATATTGAATAATAGGAGCGCCAGGCAGAGGCTGCACATGTTCTCTTGTCACTTCTAATAATAAAACCAACCACCACAAACATGCAGCAGTATGAATTTATTTCACCATGTTTGAAGTCATAATAAATAATTAAAAGGCGAAGAAGGAAAAATACAGCATACAGCAACTAATTGAATGGCTAACTGGGACAAACCTTGAGAGCGTTAATGTAATTATAGTTGGCAGCATTATGTAATAGGCAGGAGGCCTCCATCTGATGTGCCTGAAATAATACTCCTTGTCAGTTACAGACATTGTCTGGCAAAAATGACAGCACAACAGAGCTGGGATGAACTGAATCTCGTTATCAATACAGCATGAGAAACAGAAAAAAGATCAAAAATGCCTAAAAGGAAGAAAGTTGTAGTGGAACAAATAATACCATGTGTGTCAATAAGCTTGGACATGGAAGAGCATCCAACATTACGCTGAACCTGCAACGTCCAGATGACCTCTAGATTCAAACATCAGAGAGTAGAATCAAAATGGTAAACTTTATAATTTAAATCATGTGCTTTTGTAGCCTTGAAATATCACAGGAAGCAACTCATCTGGAAATAATATAGAATCTAGATAAACAAATGAGTTCCTGTTATCATCTTTTGGGGCAGTTCATCAGTGAAAGCAGGTAAGTCCATCTCTGTTTCCTAATCTCTACCTAACCCACAATCCCATTCCTCCCAACAACAATACTTCCCAGGCAGCTGCAATTCAATAATTAGCAGAACTCCAGGGCAGGTTTTGAGTAAAGCAGTAATTAAGCAAGAAGAAGCAGGGGATAAATTAAGCCAAAAAGAAAAGATTAATCAGAGAAAGGGGACGGGAAGATCTCACCGAGCCTGATGGGAGAGAGACGACACTGGATGGTTCCCAGGAAGAAGAGCGTCGCCGACGATGGAGGAGAAAGCCGCCATACCTCTGCATCACCTCTTCGCCGTCGGCCCCTCGCAGCGTTGCACCATGCCAATCGAAGACAGCGTAGTGGAGTCGGCGGCGACCCATGGTCTCGCGTGGGTGAGCCCTGCACCGCCCGATCTGGCGGCGCACAGGCCAACCTTGCCATGGGAGTCGACGTCGTCCGCTCCCCTGCCAGTCGCCGCCTCAGCGCGCGCTGGCACCCTCCTATCGAGGTCGTCGACGTCGTCTGCTGCAAGCGGCTGGGGCGGATACTCCCTCGAGGTCGTGGTCGCAGCCGCACAAGCCTTGGTTGGCCACTTGCCCACCTCTGCTCCAGGCCACCGCACTCCACTAGCCCGCGTCGGGGGGCAGCACGCCGGATCCGGAGGCAGCGGGCCTCCCTCCTCCGCTTCTACCGGCGGTGGAGAACGGGAGCCGCTGCTTCGGGGTTGCCATCGACGGCGAGGATTGGTGCGGAAGCTGACGAAGGCTAGGGTTGAAGCCGAAGAGGAGGGGTGGAGGCGCTGTCGGCTGCCGGCAGTGCCGAGCGGAGGCCGCCATGCTTGCACCACGAACGCCGCAGCCCCGTAGCAGGAGACAGCCCGCCGCCGCAACCGCCGCCGGATCTGGGAGCGGAGAGGAGAGAGGGGAGGCGGGCTGCCCGGGGAGGCGAATGGATAAGGCTGAGACCAGAGGGCTCGGGAGAAAGGGTCCGGACACGTGCGCCATCAACGGAATCTCTATACTTAATAAATCAAAAGTGCTCGTTGGCGGCGCCAATCAAGCCGGGCCCCTTTCGATACCGCGCACGTTACGATACCGCGCCCCTTTCGATACCGCGCACGTTACGATACCGCACCCCCTTCGATACCGCACACATTGCGATACCGCGCCCCCCTCCGATACCGCGTCCCCCTGCGATACCGCGACCCCGCATTCTTCTGAACGTCTGTTTTGCATCAGAGGAACCACGTTCGATTCGACGTTGGTATGCGCTCCGCGCTCCGCACCATCCGCACGTGTCTTCGCTCGCGCACTAAGGCGATCATCCACCTTTGGTTCTTCATCTGAGGACCCGTGTTCGTTTCGTCGTTGGTATGCCATCCGCGCTCCTATCGTTTGCAACGGAACCTCACTCGCACACCCGGACGCACGTCTTTCGTTCGTTCATGATCTTACGGACCTCGTTCGATTCGTCGTTGGTATGAGAGTAGCGCCCCGTCGTCTGCATGCGAGACTAAACACGCGTGCGCACTCGGTTGGCATCCGCTTTTCGTTCCTCATCGGACTGTCCAGCTTCAATTCGTCGTTGGTATGCCAACTGCGCTACTGCGCAACCTCGCTCGCACACACGGACGCATCTCTTTCGTTCGTTCATGATCTTACGCGCTCTTATCGTTTGCACGGAACCTCGCTCGCACACCCGGACGCACATCTTTCGTCCGTTCATGATCTTACGGACCTCGTTCGATTCGTCGTCGGTATGCGAGTAGCGCCCCGTAGTCCGCATGCGAGACTGCTTACGCGTGCACACTCGGTTGGCATCCGCCTTTCATTCCTCATCGGACTGTCCATATTCAATTCGTCGTTGGTATGCCAACCGTGCTACTACGCAACCTCGCTCGCACACACGCCTGCGATGCCGCGCCCCCCTTCGATACCGCAGACGCCTGCGATGCCACGCCCCCCTTCGATACCGCGTACGCCCGCGATGCCGCGCCCCCCTTCGATACCGCGTACGCCCGCGATGCTGCGCCCCCCTTCGATACCGCGTACGCCCGCGATGCCGCGCCCCCCTTCGATACCGCGTTCCTGATTTTCCAGCAATTTTTTTCTAAGAGCAAATTCCTTATTTAGCCCTAATAAAATCACTGGTTCCTTTCTTAGCCCGAATCAAGAAAAAGTTACCTCTATGGCTCAAATTGAAAATTTCATTCCTTATGTGGCCCTTCCGTGAGATCTGTTAGACTATGCCGTGAAATGCCTCTTCCCAGCAAGAATTGACAATAGTACCCTTCCCAGATAGACAGGAGCCACCGAGCCAGGCGAATCGTTCTGCCTCTCCCGAGCCAGAGCGGCGGCAACAGAATACGACAGAGGCGGCCGAACCCGAGCCGCCGGCGCCGGAGCAATGGAGGCGGACTGCCGCCGGCGCGCAGGACCTCCGGATCCGGGACCTGGAGGCGCACAAGCCGACGAGAGTGATGGAAGCCGAGCTGGGGCCACTGGGATCGAAGTTGCGGAGGCCGACGCCGTCCCTGGCGTCGGGGGCGCGGCCGGGCTCGGGTAGACCCCGCGCTCGCCTGCCGGGGTGGATGTCGTCCAAGGCGCGACCGGGATCGGGTCGGGCGCGGCCGGGAGGGCGTCGAGCGCAGCCGGGCTCGGATCGAGTGGACGGACGCCGCGCTCGCCTGCTGGGACGCGCGCCGTCCAGGGCGCGGCGGGGCTTGGGCCGGGCGCGGCCGGGATGGGCTCGGGCGCGGCCCCGCTGGCAAAGGTACTATTTTGCAAACTAAAACTTTATCTTGAATGGGACATCATTGCTGCCATTTTTACTTCGTATCAATTCATTGATGCCATATGTGCTGAATTGTAGGTCAAGAAGTGGCTCAAATCAGCCCGATTCTACATCCACTGGAAAGGCTAAACAAATAGATGAACCTGCGAAGGGTAAGGCAAAAAGGCCAACCCGAAGAAGAAGAAGAAAGAGCTATGTCAAGAGCCTCCAAAACTCTTACTAGAGAGCCCCTCAATGTGCACAAGAAGCAAAATGAAGCCAGCTAGCCTGCAATGTGTACAAGGAGCAAAAGAAGGCTTAGCCTCTGATTTCTCATTTAATGCTTCTCTTTGTTGCCTCCTATGTAATGGAGATCTATGTAATATTGTTAAATGGACATGGTGTATGTGACTGTATGTGACATGGTATATGCACTTGTGAACCTTTGATATGCATGTTCTCTTCTTTGGTCAAATTTGTGTCAAAATATATGAACTATTGCTTTCATTTTCAAATTTGTGTCAAAATGCTGCTGAAATAATACCGAAATTTTGAATAATTATGAAAGGAGTAATTTATGTTATTTTGGAATTTTGGAAAAAAAAAAACTTTCAAAACTGAATTTTACACTTTAGTATGACCCAGGGGTAGAACGGCCATTTTACCCTGTAGTTAACACCGTTAACACCTAAAATTGACGGAAGGCCCAGAAAGGAATGAAAGTTGCAATTTAGGCCATAGAGGTAACTTTTTTTTGATTCGGGCCGAGAAAGGAACCAGCGATTTTATTAGGGCCAAATAAGGAATTTGCTCTTTTTCTAAACGTCCGTTTTGCAACAGAAGAGCCTCGTTCGATTCAGCGTTGGTATGTGATCCGTGCCCCCACCATATGCACGCGTCTCCCCGCGTGCACTTGTTTGGCATCCGCCTTTCGTTCCTCATCGGACTGTCCAGGTTCAATTCGTCGTTGGTATGCCATCCGCGTTCTACCGTCCGCACGTAATCTCGTTCGCACACCCGGACGCACATCTTTCGTTCGTTGATGATCTTACAGACCACGTTCAATTCGTCGTTGGTTCTCCATCCGCAACACTTATCGCGCACATCTTCGTTCGTTGATGATCTCACGGACCACGTTCAATTCGTCGTTGGTACGCCGCAACACTTCTCGCGCACATCTGTCGTTCGTTCATGATCTTACGAACCACGTTCAATTCGTCGTTGGTACTCCATCCGTGTTCCTATCGTCCGCACGAAACCTCACTCGCACACCCGGACGCATATCTTTTGTTCGTTCATGATCGTACGGACCACGTTCAATTCGTCGTTGGTGTGGTACGGCGGCTGCACGCTTACTCCCACTCTCTGCATTTGTGAAACCCTACATCTCATATCATCCTCCCTCTCTCAAAGTCGGCACCTCTCCTGCTGCTTCATTCCGTCTCGCGAGGCTGGAACCCTTCTCCGGTCGACCTCCTCCGGTCACCCTCCGTCGCCCTCTGCTCTTAGCGGGATCTCCGGGAATGGACCTCCGAGCTTATACCTCCGATCTGGATCTCGGAGCTTCCTCCGTCTCGACCAACCGATTGGGGGACTACCCTCTAGGTCATGGTCCAGTATCTATGTTCAACATTGGTAACACAAAGGTATTCATTTTTGATCCGTCGGTTGTTTTCGTTTTTTATGACGTTGGTCGTCTTACTACTGAAATGTCTTCCTGACAATCAGAACGAAGAGGAAAACGAATCTAGGATCATGAAGAGGCGTAATACACCAGACGATGTTCGGCGAGAGCGAAATCGGATTCGCCGTGAGAAATATCGTATGTCAAAAGCAGCGATGGACACTTGTGATAGACTTAGTATTTCCTATGGCTTTGGTGACACACTTGATGTGACCAGGCCTGCTCCTGTAACTAAATTAGGTATGTTCTCCGGTATCTAACTTCGAGTGTTTGATGATGTATTTCTCCTTGAACCCACTTTCTCTTATGTCTATTTCTTGCAGAAGTCCAGAAGGGATGTCGAAGCAATGCCCATCGTCTAATAATATTATCTGAAGAAAAAATGGAAGCTAAAAGATTGAAAGAAAGAGAGAGGTACGCAGCAATGACCCCCGTACGAACGGCTGCTCGGAGTCGAAGGCATTCAGGTACGTCCGGCGACGATTGAAGATTTGTAATCCCTGTATGGTGTTGAGTGGATCCCACATTCTCTTGTGTGTATTTTATTTGCAGAAGTCCCGAATGAATGTCGAAACACTTCCCGTCGTCGAAAAATGTTATCTGAAGAACAGAGGGTAGCTAAAAGGTTGAAAGAGAGGTACGCAGCAATGACTCTGGAACAGAGGTCAGCTCGGGGTCGAAGGCATTCAGGTACGTCCAGCAACGATCGAACGTTTTTAATCCCTGTACGGTGTTGAGTTGATCCCACCTTCTCTTGTGTGTATTTTACTTGCAGAAGTCCCGAATGAATATCGAAACACTGCCCGCCGTCAAAGAATATTATCTGAAGAACAGAGGGTAGTTAAAAGGTCGAAAGAAAGAGAGGTACGCAGCAATGACTCCGGAACAGAGGGCAGCTCGGTGTCGAAGGCGGACATTACTTCGACGTGAACAGCGCAGGAGACAAAAGTTGTGTAAAGGAATAAATAGTTGAATTTGTTCAAGCAGTTGAATGTTTGATTTGTATAGACTGCTCGTAATGAGAGTTGATTAGTAGAGATTGTTATTAGTTAACCTCCGCACCATTCGGATCCGAGCATAAACGTTAGAATTTCGAACTCCGAGCAGACGGAATTTTGAACTCCCTTCGCCATGGGCAATCATAGGGATACGGCGCAAGGAAATCTTATACACATGAGTCATTGAAGAATCAAAAAGGAATGTATCTAACCATCCAGGTGATCTAAGTTAACATATGTTCTATACTAGGTGCGATGTTCACATGAGTCAACAGCTGATGTCTAGGTGGTCCCCAAAACAGTGCAAAGATGGTGAACACATCCAACCATTATACAACTGACGTCAATGCAGGCAACATTTAACAGCTTGCGTCGTTTTTCTTGACAATCTCAACTGATGCCTTGTACATGTCGTCATGTTTGGTCAGCTTCACGATGCATATGTCACCTTTGTGGATGTTGTTGTTGTTCCCGAAATCACCCCATCTCACGGTTCCCATGTTGTTGCCGTAGATTCCTATACGGCCAGTGAACTTTGATTGGGACGCCGGTGTGGAGAACTTGATCGTCTGGCCATTCTGTAGGTATCGGCGAGTGTACTCCGCGCTGAAGCTCTTCATAATGCAGGTTTTGTTGCATCTCATTTTAACATGATATTTGTATAAAGAAGGACACTTAAGCTTTGCAAGTGCAACACTTACCATGAGTCCCTTGCTTGCAGCTGTGTTGGTGACCTTGAATACATACACTGGCAGTTCTCCGGCTTTTGTTGACACCCTCTTCTTTATATCTTGCTTGAGCTCTTGTGATGGACGGAGGCGATTGCCGTAGAGAACATTATGCTCAACTTTCCTCATGTGGCCTGAGTTGTTAAAAGATGGACATTAGCAGTAGGGAACTTGATGGCTTCATAATTTTGCTAAAGGATCGTATACCTGTATTCTGGCTTTGGAAGCCCGTGATGTTAGTCTTCAATTGGTGGCTGGCCCCTGTTCCCTTTTCACTCCCGTCAGCAGCAAATAAAACAAGTTTGATCTCATTACTTCTCACAATGACGAAAACGGCCGAGTCTCCCGATTGAATGTCCAAACGCTTTGTGAGGTAGGACCAGAGCACGTCGTGTACCGAGCCATTCTGCAGAACCAGATGCAACGGCTGGCAAGGCATCTGTCAACTATTCCAGAAATGACTTCGTTTAAAACCTATGTATGGACGAAATTCGGTTAAACGGCAGCATGAATCATATTGTGTTGTGGATTCAGAATACAGGAACGAACGTGCAAGCATGATTTCGAGTTGTATGATCTTATGAGTCGGTTCGGGATAGGGTTATCGAATTCCACCTTGAACCAGATGCTGTTTTGGAGCTTATTAACCGATGCCGTGATCTCATTTGTTTGGTGCATCGTGAAAACAGAGCATGTTGATGTTAACAGCATGACAACAAAATGACCATCTCCGGGTGGATGCTGCAGTACAGATGCTCAAAATGCGTATATTCATTCCAAAAGCAGATTCATATATGTATAACTTCAAATGGTTATACGGTATTTTGGGTCAGATTGACATCAAATTGAATGTATGTGTTCCCTAAAAATAATTGCATGGATGTTCTTTAGTTTGCAGATCTGGTGATCCATTGGAATGAAATACGGTATGTCACAACTTTAACAACTAACCAACAGTTGGAACTGCGCGGCGATCTGACACGAGACAGAAACATGTTCAGAGACTAACCTCTGTTCTCGCCGCGGATGCAGGTACGATGCCCTGTTTCAGGTTCCCGGCCGTGAGAGCTGCACTCAGTGGGCACGTATTCCCGAACCGCTCTCCATCGCACACGGGAGGTACGCAGACGGACGGTTGTGTCGCCGACGGCGCGCTCACATTCGCCGTGGGTTCGAACCCACGAGGGATGCTGCCGACCGGTTGTGTCGACGGCGGCGCGTCCAGGTGGCGCAACCCGGCGTCGTCGAACCGAGGAGGGAGGCGTCCGGCCGATGGTGTCGCCGATGGTCCGCGCTTGGCACCCAATCGCACGCCGTGAATAGGATGCCCGCCGTTGTATCCTGTGCACGCGGCGCGATTGGCTTCAGCTGGATCGATAGCCATCAGAGCTCCAACTGCTTCTACTCCCTCCTTACGAGGTCTTTCCGGGCTGGGTGGAGAGCTACCCCGTAGTGGCTTCCGCGCCATTCTTCTTGCGGAGATTGCTAGGGTTGGGGCTTTTGAGCTGGAGAGGTTGGGTTTTTTGGGAGCTTTTGGGAGAGGAAGGAGAGCGAGCTGCTGTGCATGTGCCGTGCCTGTAGACGAGCGGTTTTGTGGACAGAATTGGAAGAAACCGCATTATAAAAATCATATTTATCGGGGCGCGAACGGAGAGCCGCGGCTCTTGGCCTTCCTCATGTGAGAACCTGTCAGGAGTGTCAGGGCAAGCTTGGTTGGAGTTGGGCGAAGCCAGCGGTAGAGGTCGACGGGGTAAGCAAGCTTAATGGACTGTGTGATTTAGTTTGATTTGGCTGTATAAAACAGGGCTTTTATTTTACTTTGATTTGGCTGGAGGTCGTCGGTGTCAGCTGACAACGATGCTTCCACATAGCTATGCCCTTGGAGTCCTGGACTGATTGCCTGGGAGAAAAGGATGCCTGTATGGCGCCTGAATTCGTAGTGAATTTTGCCTGCTCAGGCAACGAACGTGACCCGTTTGGTTGAGCGTATGTGCCTGTGAAGAGACATAAAACAACAGCCGTACGGTCAACCGAGTAATCATTCCAATTATATCGCAGGCAGCAGCACTCGATTTTGTTTTTTTTTTTTGAGATTACACAGTACAACTCAGACAGTCACAACGCACGCACACTCACCCCTATGAACACACGTACGCAAACCCTACCCCTATGAGCATCTTCGAAGACTGAGCCGGCAAATCCAGAGATACGAAGTCACCACTGGCGCCTCGCTGTCGACGGGAGCGTCGCCTACTACTGAAAGCACAAATACCGTTAAATCCTTGAAAATTCGCTCCTACGGGGAGTCGAACCCAGGACCTGAGAGGTGTTACTTGGATGCCTTAACCACTAGGCTAAGACCCCTTTCACTCGATTTTGGTTGCCAAACCAAACATACCCGATGTCTCTCGCCGCACGGGTCCAGTTATCCAGCATCTTCTTGGGCCACTGTGCATGCGTTGGCTTATGACTAAATCTTTTTTAAGCCAGTGGGACCCGTGGGCCGCTTCAATATCCTGCCCATTTTGTTCCCGACTCTTCCGATAGCATGTATATCGGGTTAATCGAATCCCATATTTCTCGGAGGCATTAATTAATTTACCTTTCGTTGTTGTTGAAAATGAGGTCGCGATTAAACCCTAGATATTTTAGTTGCATATAAAAACGCAAAGTTAGACTCCTCCCACCTCATTCAACCCTCGATAGCTCCCCTCTCAACCCAATTCCGAACATGAATGCTATGACGTACTGTTTCCCGGTTGACCTGGAGACCGCTATGAACAAACCACATGGCTCCATTGTTGACATCAACGCTGTTGTAGCGAAGGTCGGGTTTGCGAGATCGCATCTGTCGCCTGATGTGAGGGAAGTTGTTCTTATGGACAATAAAAGGTACTGTAGGTGCATATCGGAATGTTTGTATTCATGTATATAGTGTGGATTGTTTTGATCAGATAATATTCAACGACGGCGACTTCTGATTTCTAATTATTCGTTATCGTTATTATGTTTTGAAGGTACTCTGTTATTGTAAATCTTGTTGGATCTCATGAACGTTGTGAAAAGCTTCTCATTGACATGAGCGTCAACAACAATTTTCTCCTTGCCATAGGTCTTCGTGTCGACCGAGAATTAAGTAATGTTGATTTTTGTTTGTTTATTATATACAACCCGTGTCAACAATTATTGTATTTATACAACCCGTATTTTTTTATCGATGGTAGGATATTTGGCCGAGACAAAAAACACCTCATTCTTTTTCATTAAACCTGGAGGATCCGTCATGTTTGCAGCACTTGAAAGTAATAGATTGTGTTGGTTTTTGATCTACCTATCCGACTTAGGACACATCTCAACTAATTTTTATTTCCTTTTTTCAGATGTCCGTACAAAAATACGCGAGAAAGAAAATATTCAAAACAATGTCGATGTGCTTGAAGCGATGCCACAACAAAAAAAAAAAAGTTCGATTGTGTTGACGACTTTGACGAGTCCGAAGACAATGAGGTTGTCAAGAAAATGAAGTCGGATGCAGGAAATTAGTTGTTTCGTTCAAAAAATTGTGATAGATGTTACTTTAGTCAAAAATTTGTGATAGATAGATGATATGTTTAGCTGTTGGTTTTCATTAAGTGTTAGCTCGTCAGAGTTATAGTTCGATATGTTTAGCTGTTGGTTTTCATTAATGTGTTAGCTCGTCCTTAATTTGTTTGTTTGACTGTGTTATTATTCAGATAATGCTCGAGTTTGTACCTGAATTTCGCGCATCGTGGTGTCTCGTTTTGTTGTTTCTCCTTTGTTTTTATAATTTGATAGGGAACGATGGTGTTCTATCCCGACGTAATCACAAAATGAAATGTTCTCATCGAGGGTATCTCCGATAAGAAATTGCGGAAATCGCTCAGTCATCCGATACCATTTTTTACAGCGGAGATCACGTATCTCAGATATATGATCTCTCTGATTGAGGAGTTAGTTTTGATCCGGGTATGCCAGCGCTGGCGCGGATAGCGAAACTATTGGAATGTAATCTTCGCTTCAATATGGAGGATATGTCAGTTTTGCATCTGTTGTGCTGTTTACAAGAAATTCACTGATGGCTGAGTATATTCTGAATATTTATCGCGATATTGCGTATACATTCCAAAATCATGTCTTCCGGATGTCAATTTACCGATGCTCGAGTTGTACCTGAACTTCGCGGATCGTGGTGTTTCGTTTTGTTGTTTCTCTTTTGTTTTTTATAATTTGTTAGGGAACGATGGTGTTCTATCTCTGACGTAATCACAAAAGGAAATACAAACTGTTTTCATACCTCCGATAACGCGACAATTGGTTATTTTTTATACGATTTTGTTCCGAAAAACATAAGGAATGTTCAAATTACAGAAATCGCTTAGTCATCCGATACCATCTTTTACAGCGGAGATCACGTATCTCAGATATATGATCTCTATTATTGAGGAGTCCGTTTCGATCCAGGTATGGCAACGCTGGCGCGGATAGCGAAGCTATTGGAACGGTATCTCCGATTCAATATGGAGGAGTGGTAAGTCACTGATGGCGGAGTATATTTCTGAATACTTATCGTGGAGATATACATTCCAAAATCATGTTTTCCGGATATGGGTTGAGACGTGGAATTATGTTTAGGAGAACGCGAAGATGGTAACGTTCTTCCTCTTTGTATGTTTGCATAAACGTTGAGTCTTCCATTTCATAATATGAATCAGAATATGAAGTTGGAAACAACATAAGCCCGTATATGAAAATATGAAGTTGGAAGCAACATAAGCCCGTATATTAAAATTAGACTATTTATTGCATTTAATAATACTGACTATTAAATTAACATAATTGCATTAAAAACACTCGAGCACAACCCAATTGAAAACTTGACTAAGACTTAGACATTCTAGACACATGAACTTATATGAATTCAAAACCTAACTAATAGTCTAGACATTACAGGTAGATGGGCGGAACCACATTGGAATCTGATGCGTTTCGCCAACCCAGGGAATGCATATGCCAATGGGATCCGGTGGAAATCCATTCTCCGTGGATACGGTGAAGATGTCAGCGTGGTTAGATTGTGTCATGTCCAATAGGTAGACAGCGTCAGATTGGATTTCATCATTGGCGGATGGTGTTATCATGAACGGATAGTTTGCCCCAAGGAAGAGAGTGAGTCCGCCCAGCTTACTGATCTTTTGCCATTCGCCGTTCGCACCGTTGAGTTCGTGGACAATGACATCCTCCGCATCGAACCTGCATTTGTTTCAGCTTTCTGTAAACAATATGCGCGCAGATGACAATAAGGTACATATAGTAGCATTAAGGATTCAGATGTACCTAAGTCGATCGTGGCAGCTCCGTCCCCTAATATCGCAGAGTGCACTCCCCCAAACACAAATGCGTAAATGTTGCCATTGTGTGATATTGCCAGGTGGTAGCGATGTCTAACCACACGTGGCATACCAACTTAATTTTGGCCCCCTTAATCATATATGGTCGAGTATGGTTACCTTTGACTTCCCATGAATAAATGTCACCCCTCATGTCTACAGCAACTATTCTCCCGTCATGCAGGATAGCATCGCAAAATGAACTTGGTCTGTTCAGGTTGGATCCGGGCGCGTACCAGTTGTCCTTGCCAAGCAGGTACCAGCTATCCTTCCCATCTTCCGTGAATGCGATAACATCATTTCAAAGGCATATAACGACGAGGCAACCATCTTCGTGTCTCGGCGTGCGACACAGAATGGCACGATGCACGTGGTTCATCTTCCATGATCCCAAATTCCAAGAGCCAGTGTGGTTGCCGATCATCCGGGAAACAGGGGGCAAAGCAGGGACCATCCCGGTAATTGGATTCTGAAGGTTAATAGTATCGAACTGCTCACCATCTGGTTCTGTGATGATCCAGTCGTCCTTGCCACCGATCCAGCATCGGTTTATAATCATATCCGACACCACGGACTAGGAGTGTTGGATGGATACATCATGCAGGGCGGAGACCCCGGTTTCCATATCATACTCGTCGTACCAAGCGAATGTGGATGTTATAAGTAATGGGATGCCTGGTTTAATGCAATCTATCTCCTTTGCAGCTTTTCTGAAGAACGGGCAGACTGCTCTGAATGTAAGCTGTCCCAAGACATCAAGATTATGCAATATCTCGATGATCATCTCCAGTGGAAGATCAGAAATTTTTCTGCATCTGTTGCAAGGGCCGTCCTTGAGTTAGGTTATAAAAAAACAAATTTACGTGCTTATGGAAGTTACAGAACACTATTTGAATAGGACGGTCAAATTTGTAGAAATAATATTGCTCATGGAAATGAAATAATTGTCAACTGTTTCATCATGAATAGGAGGATGGGGCAACCATGTTTATGTCGGATTGATTTTTCACTTACAGTGCCTTCTTCGCAACGGTAGTCGATGCTCGTGTGTTGCCATTCTCCGGTTCTGTGGATGCCGCCTTTAGTGCAGTGGCAGTCTCCACATGGTCGCGTGCATCATCGAGGGCGCCCAGCGTCGCTTCCATGTCAACTTCACCTGGTGAATGCTTCGGGACGATAGTTTTTTCGCGGGCAATATGAGGAATGGAAATGGCGAGATGTAGGGGATGGCCATGTCGAGGTAAGCAGATCCATTATATTGGCTGTTGAGAGAGAATGGATACGCGAACCCTGGAAATCTCATGGGCCGCATGTTTGAATAGGCCCATGGGACTCCCTAGGGTTTTTGCACGGTTTTGGAATTATTTTCTCGCACCAACTGGTTGATAGGTCGGAGGTCAATGCTGCGAATTCCTTCCTCTGATACCCTCGGTCGTTGGTTACCTCCGACGCGGAATTCGAGCCCTTTCCTACGAGGCAGTGTTGTGTATTCCATTTTGTCTCATGATATTTGGGGCGGAGGTTGGCACAGTTGTATTGACCCCCATTTTCTTAACAGATCGGTAAAATGCATGATTCCAGGTGATTTGTTCTCTACTCTTATGGAAAATGTGGCGTATAAATCGCGGCATTTTTTTACCCTGCCTTGTTTTTGGGGTCGGAGGTTATTCCCGTGATTACACTTCCGTATTTTTGGATCGAAGGTTACCCTCTGCTGTTACCTCCGATGCGGATTTCAAGCCATTTCTTACGTGTCACTGTTGGGTATGCCGTTTTTTCTCTGTGATTGTTGGTTGGAGGTTGCCATCGTGTGATTGCAGTTCGCGGATTTCGGAAGTAGTTATCTTGTGGTTGTGATTTGCGGATTGTAAGCTGGGCCCTCTCCTCCTATGAAGTGACCTAGGATGCCGAGTATAAAGCTCGGCACCCTGTCCCGCTTGTGAATCATAAGCATTGATTTACAGCGAGTTTCCACCCGATCCCGCTTACTATTCATCCCGTTGGCTAAAATTAATTGGACGCGATTGGTTTCACGGCGGCTCGGCTCGCCTTGGCCATGACGTCTCGCGTGAGGTGCAGTACGCAGTAGTATCAATGGCATATCTTCCAGCTCGGTAGTGGAGAGATGGAAGATACGCCATTGATACTACTAGCATGATTTTTATTCCTCTTCCCGAATAAAGATCTGTTCCCCTTCGTCTCTGCACTGATTGATCGAGCATGCGATCGGGAGTGGAGAGATGCGTTTCTCGCGCCCACGAGTGATACCTTGGTAGCGAAGGGTGCCGTTTCGATTCCCAGGAATTGTACGACCCCCGGATTAATTAACGAATATCCCACCCGCCCTGTGCACCCCGCCCTTTCTTCTTCACCGTGAGAAAATGCGTCTGTTTTATATCACATTTACGTCGCTCCTCTCGCGAAGCTACGGAGGTGTCTCCTCCCCATTTATATCTCGGACATACCTCCCTGTCCAGCGCACTTCCAGTACTGTACGACGCGCTCGCTGCCTCACCATTCACCATGACGAGCTCCCGTTCCCGCTCTCCTTCCGCCGCCGATAGTGTTGGGGGCCGCGCCTCTCCTCCGCACACCCTCGCCATGGGACGTCGTCGTCGGGCGACATCGCCCTCGTCGAGGTCCTCGTCGCCAGTTTCCAAGCGCACCTGCGTGGCGGCCTCTCCTGCGCGGTCGTCTTCGCCGCGCGTCTCCTCGTCTCCTCCGTTGCCGCGCCTCTGCTCGGCTCCTTCGTCGCCGCGTCTCTCCTCGGCTCCGCCGTCGCCGTGCCTCTCCTCGGCTCTCCATCGCCGCGTCTCTCCTCGGGTCCTCCGTCGCTGCGCCTCTCCTCGGCTCTGCCGTCGCCGCGCCTCTCCTCGGCTCCTCCGTCGCCTTCTCCGTCGCTGCGGCGCTCGTCTTCCCCGACTGCAACCTCGACGCGCTCGTCATCCCCGGTCGATACGGGCTCGTCAGGCTCCGATGTTCCTCACGACATCGCACCGCCTCCTCGCCTGCGCGTCCGCTGGAGGGGCACCGATTCCTGTATCCTCTGGTTCAGGTGCCCCCTTTGCCCAGATCTGGTGGAGGATAGTCGTATCCGCGTGGTGTTGCATTGCCTGAACATCACCAAAGATGTTGCGAACAACGACGAGGTTAAGTGGAACCTCCACCGCCAGTTTCTTTCGAACGAGGGGTGGGAGTTCTAATCTAGCCGCAGGATTCGAGTGATCCAGTCCACTATGCGTCATCCACTTCATGTTATCCTATGTTTAGTAGTCGAATAGTAATAATGTCAATTAGTGAAATATGTGAACTGAAGTAGTATATGTTCTACCTTAAGTAGTAGAGTGGTTGCTTGTGTCATGTGAACTGTTATATGTGAAATGAAGTAGTACTGCTATATGTGATCTGGTTTAGATCTGATTGGTTGCGTTGTGTTTCATGTGTTATGTTTTCTGTGTGTTGGAATGTTTGTTAATCATGGGGTATGAACTGACACGGGTTGAAACATAGACGGATGCCAAGCCAGAGAAACAATAGGCCGTATGGTAGCATATTGGCCTTGGGTTGAAACATAGATGTGACTTTGCAGGCCGACAGCACGTCTACAATCCTGCATCCGTCCCATATTATTATAGAAATAACTGGTTTAAAAATCGCGGCGTCTGGGGATCATGTCTTGCTTATCTTTGGGTCGGAGGTCATGCCTGCGATTACTTTCCTCTGATACCCCTCATCGGAGGTTACCTGCTATCCGGATTTCGAGCCCTTTCCAACACGGGACTGTTGGTATACCGTTTTTTCTCCGTGATAGGAGGATCGGAGGTTGGCATAGTGGGACTGGACTCCGCGAATGATGGGATTAAATATCTCGTGGTTGTGATACGCGCATTGTAACGTGGGCCCTCTCATCAAGTGGAATTGACCTCCGAAGCCGACTATAAAACGTAGCACCCTGTGGCTCCGCTTTTGAACCCTAGCCATTTTTTTCTCCGAGCGCCGAGCTTCCTACTCGACTCTGTGCCTTGACGTCTATTCTGTGTGTAACCAAAGGATATATAATGGTTGGTTCGTCTTGATCTAATGTGTGATTCGTTGCCTGCTTTTTATCATCACTGTGGTGGTGTTTTATTTGATTTGTTATTTTAAAATTGTGAAGGCTTCCCCTGTAGTGGTGCATGTCGACTCCACGTCGGTGCTCATTGGTGTTGTATCTGAACTCGGTGGTTCTCAGCCTATTTGGAAGGACGTCACATCAGTGCCTGATGGTCCGCGGACGTTCGAGGTGAGATTTTCCATTACGCCTCCAGGCATGATCAATGAAAGCGTGGAAATCACCAGTGTTGGTAGTAATTTGGGACCCGATCTCATATGCGTCAGAGGACAGTATTCCACTATAGATAAGGAATGGCATGCGAAGCAAGGCGCGGCACGTGATGCTCTAGCTCGTCTTGAAAAACATCACCGTGTTGTAGTTCCTGATTACAATTGGTTCACATTAGAGGGAATTAGGGAAGATTCTATTGGACTGATTAAAAGGATCATTCGGTGCAGAAGCATGTACCTGTATGCAAGCTTGCAGTCTAGGATGGTGATCGATGATATAGAAGTTGCCGCTGCTAAGTTGCGTGGTGAGCATACTGTTGACTGCGGTGCTCGCCTGCATGATGTATACTCAGAGTCCTCCCGTTGGCTGAAGGAAGTCAACAAAGATGTGAGCTCTTACAGGAATAATGCTACCAATAGTGTTGGAGCGTCGTATGTCAATTTACTGAAAAAGAAAAATCGGGTACTTATGGTTACAACGCTTTTCTCGATGCAATATATTAGTCATTAATATTTGTCTTCGTTACTGTTTTACTGATTACGACTCATGCATCTTTCTTAACAGGTCGATGAGATCAAGTTGACCTGTGGGCTTAAAAGTGTCTTAGAAGTAGTTTCTTCCGAAGTTGGCTTCGTGGTTGGTACTCGAGTTACTTACATTCTGGACTCAGGCAAATACAGGGAAGAGTTATACATGTTTAAGAAGAAGAAGGATAATGTTAACTCTGAAAGCACAGAAGATTACGTAGATGAGAAACATTGTATTCGAGGAGACCTGTCGGCTACGGAAGCCGAATCCGAATCAGTGCATTGTACAACGCCATTGCCTTCCTCGTGAAACGTTGCCACTTATCTGTTCTGGATCCCGGCTACTGTCAGTTGAACAGGTGCTACAACAGCATCAGAGCTGTCAAGGATGAGCTGGGTGTACTGGCAAGTAAAGTACGTGAGATGAGGAGTCTTGTACAATCTGCATTCTGCAATATTGTTAGCATTTCTCAAGAGAATTATCAGTTGCCAGAGGTATCACGCGCCGTGAGTGTCCTCATCCTTGACATTGGGAGCCACTGTAAATGACTCAAGGAGATACAAGACTGTCTTTTGGGGAACAGGGATGCTACATAGCGATAGAGGTGGTTCATCTGATGCTATATGAACCTTTTTATTATATACTTGTTGAATTTACTTTTTCTCGTTTTGAATAAATATAATGCGAGTCATGCATTGAATCTTCTCATTATGTTGCATTGTGTTTGTTTTTTTCTGTGTTTTGCACTATTGTTGAAACCAATACATAATTCCGGATTGCCATACATGGCGCAACTACAACTAAATGTTTAGCCGTATGATTAACGTCGGGTACAGAGTAGGAGGGTCGAATGCGAGTCTCATCCTGCATTAATGGCTACTGATTCTGGAGCAAGCGGCCAAGTGCAACCGGCTGGGCGCCTCCAACGAGATCGCCTTCACTGCGGCATTATTCTTATGGTAGGTGACTTGCCTAAGATACGTCTGCATCTTTGATTACCTCCGATGAATATTTCGAGCCGTTTCCTAGACTGCATTGTTTTGTATGACTCTGTGATTCTTGGGTCGGAGGTTGGCACGATGGGATTGCGTTGCGCCAACTATGGAAGTACATATATCAGTTTGGAACAAAATGGTCTTTCTTCTGAACTTCGAATACTAAACAAATGGTTGACAAATCAACACTCATTAACTCATCACAACAATACATGCCTCATAAATTGCTGTGATTCGAATAGTAAACTGATTAATATATAAAAAAAGCTAAACTGTTGCTGCTTTAATTCCCATCGGCTTGCCAAGTTCCGCTGAGGCGAAACCGTCGATGGCGGCTTACGCGATTTGCTGAGGTGTCAACTTCATCCGTCCCCAGCTTGAGTGAAGCTTTCTATTCCCCTTTTCTATATCTGCTCCCAATAACCATTTCGCCAACACCTTGAGCGATGGCTTGCGGTGCTCCTAGGACTGGTAACCCATCTCGACGGCTATCTTCTGCAGATCAACCGGCTTGTTGACTCTGATGCCATAGTCGTTGGATAACCTGGCGACGTCTTGAAACACATCTGCCCCGAGGAATTTGCAATGAGGGCACGCCAGGAATTCCTTTAGGACGACGGGGATGCCGTCGGCGCGATATATCTAGAAGACCAAGCAACGCCTGCCGACGCAAAGCTGTACAACGACCGTCTTGTAGCGGTTCTTACCTTTGTCATGTGCCCAGTAAATGCGCCATTCCGTGTCGAGACCGACAACAAGGTGTTGTCGATGGTCGCCACGCACCTCTTGGATGAAGCTCTCTACAGCCTCGGCGGACCTCGTCACCGTCGTCTTGATGGTTGTGTTGTTGAAGAAGATGGCGTGGTTCTTCGTCGCCATGGTCTCCGCGTCGTTGTTGTTCGGGGTCGAGTCAAGACGTGCGCGCGGAGGGGCTGCGAAAGCGAATGCTGGTGAACTGATGGGAAGGGTGGAGTCGCCGTAGTTCGTCGTGGTCTTTTATATATCGTTGGATGATGCACCTCCTCATCTTCTTTCCCAAGGCGTACCGAGGTGGTTGCCATGATTCGCGTCCCTAAGCAAGGCGTCAATTAGGAAACATAGTAACTAGGCGGCCGGCCTTCTTGTTATTGGGCCAAACGAGGCGTCGTCATTATAATAATGCTCGCGAAACGAGGCGTTACTATTTGGAAAAATATTTTTGGCGCAGAAATCGTGGCTCTTTGACCCTTTTGACACAAGCATGTGTACAATCTTGCATCCGCGCGAAACCATGTACCGGTATGCAATTGTTGGTTCATGATTGTTGGGTCGGTTTGATCCTGCCTGATTGTTGGGTCGGAGGTCATGCGCCCGATTACGCTCCTCTGATATCCCGCGTCGATGGGTATCTGCGACGCAGATTTTGAGCCGTTTCACGCGACGCTGTTTTGTATGCCCTTTTTTCTCCGAGATCGTTGGGTCGCAGTTTGACACTGTTTGATTGCACTGAGCGAATGATGGAATTATATCTCGTGGTTGAGATACGCGGATTGTATTGTGGGCCTTTTCATTTTGTTTTCGAAAAGAATAGACTGGCGTAGAAATCGCGGCGTTTTGATCCTGCATTTGTGATTGTTGGGTCGGAGGTCATGCGCGTGGTATCTTTCCTCTGATACCCCGCATCGATGCTATCTGCGACGTGGATTTCGAGCCATTTCACGCGGCGCTGTTTTGTATGCCCTTTTTTTCTCCGAGATCGTTGGATCGGAGGTTCGCACAGATTGATTGCATTGAGCGAATGATGGAATTATATCTCGTGGTTGTGATACACGGATTGTAATGTGGGCCCTTTCGTCTGTTGAATTGACCTCCGAAGCCGAGTATAAAGAGGGTACCCCGTACCTCCCGTCGTGAACCCTAGCCATTGTTTACGTCCAGCTTGCCACACAACCCTGCGCCTCGCTGTGACAAAAAGGATAGAAAATGGTTGGCTGTGACCTTGTGTTTTTCTGTTTGTTCTTTATCATCCTTATGGATGTATTTCTTTTGTTGTGTTATTTTAAATTAGTGTGATGTTAATATTGTGCAGGCCTCCTCTATAGTTCTGCATGTCGATGCTACGACAGTACTCTGTGAAGCTGTCGCTGAATTTGGTGGATCTGAACCTGTTTGGAAGGATGTGACATCAATACATGCAGATGGCAATCGGACGTTCGAGGTGAGATTTTCCTTTACTCTGCCAGGCGACATCAAGGAAACCGTGGAAATCATCGGGGTTGGTACCAACTTTGGACCCGATCTCTTGTGGGTTAGAGGACAGTATTCCACTGTTGATCAGGAATGGCATGCGAAGCGGGGTGCGGCACTAAATGCTCTAGCTCATCTTGAAAAACTTCACCGTGTTGTAGTGCCTGATTACAATTGGTTCGCAGTAGAGAGAATTAGGGAAGATTCTGTTCCTTTGGTTAAAATGATCCTACGGAGTAGAAGCATATACACTATGTAAGAACCGCTCATAGGTGACGGTACATAGGTGACAGACACTTATAGCCCGTCACCCGAAACAGATAGGTGACGGCCGACATCAAAACCCGTCACCCTTTATCGTGCACAGCTTTAGATGGAGACATAAAAGGTGACGGGCTTAGATGTTGCCTGTCACCTATTACTTGCTGTGGTAATGGGTAACGGGTCTTAACCTGGCCCGTTACCGATCTCAGGATACAGGTGACCCGCAGTAGTGTTGCCCGTCACCCAGCTGTCGTTGTTTGGACCCGAAATTTAATTTTTGGAATTAATCTCATGTCTCTCTGTCTCTTTCTCTCCTGTCTTTCTCGATCCCCTTCTCGATCCCCTTCTCTTCCTCTCTCCCTTCAGGCGCCGCCGTCGCTCACCTGCCTACCGGCGCCGCCATCGCCATCTCCAAGCTCTAGGGTCGCCGCCGCCACCGTCCTTGGCTTCCCCAATAGCTCACCCTCCTCTTCTTCACCGCCGATTTGAGCACAGGTACGTCAGACTTAACCCTAGGGCTAGGGTTGGCCTCCCGACTCCTCGCCGTCATCGTTGCCGTGGCGCTGGACCCTGCTACTCCATCCGGCTGTGTTCCTCGGCGCGGTACTCCTACTGCAACATCCTGACGCTCGTGGTCAGCCCAGTCTTCAGCGCGGCCATGACGCCTAGCCTCGTCGCCGCACTGGCACTCATCACGGGGAACGAGCTGCTGCAGTTTGTTCACCTCGACGATCCCTACGACGCCGAGATCTACCTCTTCGAGCTACACCTGCAGTCCGGACTGCGCTCCCACCTCCACAACGCAGGTATATGGTCCTCCTCCCGCTTCCCCTCCCGTGCATGTAAGGTGTTTGTGAAAATGGCTAAACCCGTGCATGTTTTCCCTAGTTTCCAATCTATCCCCCTCATTGAACTGGTGCCAAGCGAGTTATTCCTTGATATGAATAAGAAAGGTGAATCCGATTTCAGGGTGCATGCCATTTTAGCAAATTATTGATTAGTTTTCAGTTACTTTCAGTAAGATTTTTTGGGAAAGAAGCACAGTCGGTCAATCAATGTTTGATGGCTGTGATATTTATTTTTGAAGTACAAACATTAAAAAATTCGGAGTGTCTTACCTTCAGCTAGGGATAGTTACATACTCCCTCTGTTCAAGTTTACATGTCGTTTGACTTTTTTCATCTCAAGTTTGACTGCTCGTCTTATTCAAAAAATTATGCAAAATATTATATTTTTTGTTGTGGCTTGCTTTATTAATATAAGTTCTTCAAGAATGACTTAAATTTAACTATGGTTGCACAATTTTTTTGAATAAGACGAGCAGTCAAACTTGAGATGAAAAAAGTCAAACGACATGTAAACTTGAACAGAGGGAGTATATGACTCTCGAGTGCCATTTCCAAATCATTTAATGCATGCTTATCGTTCTCAGTGCAAAAAGTATCACTAGATGCTTAGCATATAATCTATGACATCTGCTGGTGGCCTTCTTTTTCTTGGCATTCTGATGATACAGGTGGCAAACTTGGTGGATAGTAGCTTTATAGCGCTCTGCTCTAGGATTCTTTTTTAATGGTTACACTAATTGGTCATCTTGCAGAGCTTATATCCTTCATTTTTCCAACTTCAAGTTTTGAGACTGCCAAACACCATCCGAGCATGCCACTTGAGGCGTACTTTTTATTTGTATTTACTATTTTCATTAAAAAATGATACATTTGCTGAGAATGTTAATCTTCCTTATAAGAGAAAAAGATTCTGTTTATTTGGCTTTGAGTAAAGTACTTTTGTTATACATGCTATTAACTGAAAACAGATGCTAAAGTCTGTGCAGACTAGTTTTTCAGAATACCATAGCATTCTTTTATCTGAAAACATTTCAGAAAACTTGATTCCAATTGAAATATGAAACCTGTATGTGCATTTTGAGAACGGGGTATGATAGCTTAATGATATACATTTAAAATTTTGCTTACAACTTATTTTTCTAGTTGATCTGGATAATTGTCGCATCTAAATTGATGTAATTCTCTTTATGCTGAAGTACATTCAGTACTCCTATTGGCAGATGAGTGCACTGAGCGAATGAAGCAACAATTGCTCAGCCAAATGGAAACCACACGTTTGTCTTGATGAGGTGTGAGTTGTTTTACGTGCTCATATAATTATCTTCCGAAATTATTCGTAGATATTGGCAGATATGCTCCATGCGTTAGGTTCATTACCAGGTTACATTTGCTTCTTGCTCTTGTAATAGATTACTAGCAAGGAGGGGTAGAGATTCTGGAGGTTCATTCTTGCAAACATTTTTCTTGCTTACTGCTGCTATAGCTTGTTTGCATCATCATAAGGTTAGATGTTCCATGCATGGAAGTAATTTGTAGCAAACAAAATTCTGAAGATATCAATTCAGTTTGGCTCGACACCTTGCTCAGCTCCTGCTTACCACTTTTTGATGTTAACTATACCACTCTCCTTTGAGTTGAATAAATTTCGATTTTAAACCAACCAACATGGCAATATTGTATATCAAATTGCGGATGACATAATAGGTAACTGTATTTCCATCAGGCTAGATAAACTTTGATCTACATTGTATCTGCAAATAAAAGAATTCCTTGGAGTAACCTGAGATTATATGAACTACCAAAATGCTTGCCTGAGATTCCATGTGTCGCAACACATCTAAAAATAAGATATTTACTTTCAACTTTGTGGCATTTGAGTCTGACTTGGTATTTACTTCAGGAAAGTTTTTCCCATGAAATTGCTATTGGTTCTTAGATGTTTTTCTGGTTTTTGAGAGGCAGCAATTCGTAATTTGCATTTGGCTCCACACCAATTGGAAACAGTTTTCTAGTTTTCTATCTGGATGTTGTACTCATGGCTGGGATGCTATCATAGAGCATTCCTAACAGATTTTTCTTGACTTACAGTGTGGCTGAGTTACCTCTGCTTTGTGAGCTCGGTGACCACGGTAGCTTCCGTGGACTGTATAGCCGCTGCGTTGTAGGTGAACCACTCGAGCTGCAGTGCAAGGTGCTATAAGGAGAGATGAGATTTGGGATCAATTTAATGCCTCCCAACAGCTCTTGCATGCTTTGCAGTTAGTTCTCTGTTGTTGTTCAGTTGCAGCCTACAGGTCTGGCTTTCTGTTTTCCGAAAGCATGCTCCTCTGGTGTCCTTTTCTCCATTGCAAATCTTACCTCAATCTCTCTTTTATTACCATTTTAATTATTAGATAGCTGTAAAAAAATTGTCTTCTTTACTGATTGATTCGGGGGCATTGGAAGCTGTATTTTCTCCGTCCTGTAAGAAAGTCCGTGAATGAGTACCAGTTGCTTTTCATATTATAATAATAGTCTTAGCTGCTACTCCTTTTAATTTTCTTTAGTTGTGAACTGAAGCTAGCTGCTTGCACTGAAATTTTGACTTATCGAAACTGACGATAAACCTGTTCTTTTTCCTTGCTTCCTTATGCAGATTACTAGCGAGGAGTGGTAGCACTCTAGAGGTAAGTCCATACTACATGGTTTATTTTCCATTTTTTTAAACAGGTTTATCATACCACATGGTTCATTCTAGGAAGACACTTAAGAAACTAATGATTGCCTTTTATTGGTTTCTCTAACCATATGCTCATGAAGCATATTCTTGCAGCATCTGAGCGTAGGAGAGAATTTGGACATAATTTATTCTACTCTTAGTGAGAATTACTGCAACTCGTACCATATGTGTCATGCTTGTAATGTTGTAGTGTAAATCTTGAATAATTCTAGTGACAGTTTAGAGATAGATTTAGTGAGGTATAATTGTCAAAGTGTTGTAAAGAGCATAATTCATTGGATATTCTGTCTCATACTTGTACAACTTGTCATATTTGCTTTTGTGAGACTTGTAAATGATGTAAGTCTTAGAACAAAATTCTAGTGATAGGTTTAGAAATGATGTACTGAGGTATATTGTTGAAGTGTTGTAAAGAGCATAATTTGGATATTTTGTGTCATACTTGTACAACTCTCAGATTTCTTCTTTTGAAACTTGGATGAACACAAAACAGACGCCTGTCCACAAAAAAAACGAGAGGCTAATTCCATTTTCCATTTTTTTTATTTTTTATCTAGCATAGGTGACCGGGCAACATGATGGGCCCGTCACCTATGTTACTAACATGGGTGACGGGCAACATGAGACGCCCGTCACCCATCACCACAGATAGGTGACGGGCAACATAAGATGCCCGTCACCTATGACTATTTACAGGTGACGGACATATGCCCGTCACCTTACTCTTAGTCATCTGAGACGGGTTAGGGTGACGACTTGGATACCCGTCACCTATAACTGTCTTTGCCCGTCACCTATGTCGTTTTCTTGGTACAAACTTTGGACCCGATCTCTTGTGGGTTAGAGGACAGTATTCCACTGTTGATCAGGAATGGCATGCGAAGCGGGGACGGCACTAAATGCTCTAGCTCGTCTTGAAAACTTCACCGTGTTGTAGTGCCTGATTACAATTGGTTCGCAGTAGAGAGAATTAGGGAAGATTCTGTTCCTTTGGTTAAAATGATCCTACGAGTAGAAGCATGTTCCTCTTTGCAAGCTTGCAATCTGGGCGGTGATAGGGAATATACAAACTGCCGGTGATCAGTTCATTGAGGCGGAATGAGCGTACGGCTGGACGTGGGCTCACATGATTGATGTATACTTAGAGTCCTATCGTTGGATGCAATCTGTCAACAATGATGTGAGTTCCTACAGAAATAATTCGACAATTATTGTTGGAGAGGATTATGTTGATTTCCTGAAAAAGAAAAATCGGTTATTTTGTTTTGTTATTTTTAGTTTTTTTTACGATTTGTGAACAATTTTTTTGAACATTTAACAGGTCCATGATATCATGTTGACCAGCGGCCTTAGAAGTGTCTTAGAACAGGTTGCTTCCAAAGTTGGCTTCGTAGTCGGTGCTCACTGGGCTTGCCCTCTGGAAGGTGGCAAATCCAGGGACAACACATAAATATTTTTAAGAGGAAGGGGAATTGTAACACTCAGATACAAGGCGATTACATGGCTGATAAACATTGTTTTCGAGGAGACGTGTCGAATACGGTGAAAGAAAGCTCAATCAGTGCAATTTACAATGCTATAGACTTCCTCGTGAAACAATATCATGTATATGTTCTCGATCCCAGCTACTGTCAATTGAACAGGTGCTCCAATAGCATCAAAGCTGTCGACAATGAGCTTGGACTCCTAGCAAATAAGGGACGTGAGTGAGGAGTATTGCACTAACTGCATCTTGCGATATTATTAATAGCTCTCTGCAGAAGAATGATGAGCTACCGGAGGTAGGTGATGCCACGAACATCCTGGTTCATAACATTATGAACCACTGTGAAACACTCCAAGAGATACAAACATGTCTTATGAAGAAAAAGGATGCTCGTTCTCATAAGTAGCATGTATCAAATAGTAGATACACAGGTGGTTCATTGAGTCTTGTATGAGTTATTACTATTTTGTGGTAGTTTTAAACATGTTTCATGTCGCGTCATCCATGATGAGTTGTGAGGATGTTTATTCACTTTTGTTATTGACTTTTGGGCTATTTTTTAAATGGAGATCGAATTTGATCATTATTACGGTCGCTAAGTCTCCGCCAACAAATAAACCAGTTTTGCGATCGAATCTAATCCGTCACTCTCTCCCTCTCTCTATCCACACGAAGTTGCACTTCAGGTGGCCTTCGATCGCAAAGACCAGGTCGACTCGTCGATCTCCTACTTCAGGTGCGGCGGAGGTTGTGGCTTTTGGTGAATGCTCTCTGCTTCTTGAGAATCTCGTGCGGTGTAGGATGCTTTTGCTCGGCGAAGCGCGCTGGCGGTAGAGGCGAGAGCTTCTGTTTCTCAGGCGGGGATGGGGCGAGGTGTCAGGAATGGCCGCACGGGACCACGCGCGCGGCGCGGCCGACGGCCGGCTTGATGTATAGCTCGGGAAAC